>JXCR01123836.1:96551-140340 GCA_002079205.1 Phalaenopsis hybrid cultivar | reverse complement strand
TATATATATATATATATATATATATAATTATATAAAAATATGAAATCAAACTGATCCCATATTTTTCATAGTTTAAATGAAAGAGCGTCACACCTTAAGCTATGTATCCATCTTGAAAGATAGACACATGGCTTGACGGAGAGGCTCAATCAAATAAACTAAGAAATATTTAACATTTGTTTTGTCTATGAAACCATTTTATTTACAAGCCAACAAGTTCCTCTATTTAATATGGAAAATTAAATAGGATTTATATTAAGCTGGGTTTGATAAAGTTTCCTATAAGGGCAATCCCCTATAAGTAATTTCATCTTTGATAGCCGAAGTCACCGAAGAAAACTCTCTATAAAAATTAGGGGATATTATCTCTGAGGAGTTCAATGGAATAGGATTTTTCAACGAGATCGGACAAAGAGATGTGAAATGAGAATGGCTCGAATTTGGAACATATATTTTTGTAATCCAAAGGAAGAAGAACTAGATGATGTCACAGATGCTGAGGAGAACCTGGATGACTTCCCAATCTACCCTATGGTTTAGCTTCAATTTCGAGAAGAATTAAGTGTTTCATCCTGTCAACTTTATTAATTAGGGCTTACATTCCTGTGAAACGATCACACAAATAGCCTGGAAGATGTGATGATTTAGGTCATGACGAACAACAACCTTGGAATCCTAAAAAAGGTTAGGGATTATAATGTATAGTAGAGTCAGATAAAGGCCTAAAGAAAAGTTGAAGGTTTATGTCGCACTAGGTGCACAACCTCAAAGTCCTATGACTTTTTGATTAATTCTAAAGAATGGTTTAGCTGGTGTAGACATGTTTTGTTGTTGAAGATGGTCGTGTTGCACACAATGCTAGCTCCAAGCTTCTCGTCGTGGCGAGTTTAAGTTTTCTAATATGTCCAGTTTTGATGTCAAATCAAATGTTTCCTAAGGTCATGTTTATTTGAATATTATGGGAATATTAAAGATGATTAGAGCAACATCGGTTAGGATCATATGGTTCCCTCAATCCGACACTACTATTTTCTTTCGGATCCACTTAGTCCAAATGAATTTACTAAACCTAACTTAATGTGTTTCTTACTTTCATTTAGACCATGGAAAATCTTGTTAGCAACCATATGTTACCTCCTCCGAGAGATTCCCGACTATCAGATGCGGTCATTTTAATTTAGCTGCAATTTTTGATTTATTTTGTTTGTGATTAAATTTTGAGTTTTCTTATATTTTTACTGTTGTGGCGGTGAATTTTATCATGTTTAATTTTTAGTTTTGGTTTTGACATTCTGGATGATTTTAAGCGTACAAGCAAGAAACAAGAGATGCAAAGAAGTAAATGCAACAAATTAAAAGTGTACCTATCGATTCTTCCCGTTCCTCTACCTAAAGGTTAGCTTTGGCAATATGTATATAATTTTGCAAGGAGTTCAAATTGCAGAAGTAGACGAAGTTATAGCTACCAAACCCCAAGTTAGTACTTTATTGAGTCTAGGAAGATCTTAGTGGATGATCTTAGAAAAAAATAAAACAAGTTCAATTTGCACTTCAAGATATTCAAGAGATTTCAAAGTGCTCGGAACATGGCCTTGAACCACTTTAAAGATTTCTTAAAATATTTTAAGTTCATTTTGAACTTGTCATATCATTTTACTAATCTTCTAAGGTTAAGCTAAGGTTAACCCATTGCTCAAGAAAACTTGATGATTTATTTATCCCAATGCTAGGACATTCAATTAATCAATCGATATTTCATTTAAGAGTTATGTGGGTGGGTACCCCTAAGACAAATTTAAGTAAAGGTTTTGATTTCCACAGTTAAAACTGAGCTTGTAGTGTAAGATGGTGTTAATAATCAATCATGTTATCTTCTAAATTCTATCAAATGAGTTCAAATGTCAAAACTAGGTCACTACCAAGCCCTGATCAATCACGATAGGTGAAATGATGACTAGCAAAATTTTAATTTAAATGACATGCAATCCTATTGAAAGATCGCACTGTCATGAATTATGGGCTTAAAATTAATTGAATGTTATCTTCCTAACTACCCATCACTTGAGAATCGTTTAATTTTGATTAACTTCCAGGTCATGATTGTCGAGCAAATTACAATTTTACTTCTTATTGTAGAAATGGTGGCAAGTGAGCCCCAACCTTTTAATCCCATGAGATTTCAATCATCCAAATATGTTCATTATGATCAAAATTACCCATCTTTCCCTTTTGATTAATCCAAAATCTTGATTAAGGCACCAAAATCTAAAGTGACCCCTTTGCCTTTGGGGCTCTTCACCTCATAACTTATTAATCAAAATTCAAATGACTTTGAGAATTTAGAATTTCCTATCCATGGGTCAATTAAGACATCACAGGAGAAAAATGTGGGTTTTCATAATTTAATTTAATTTAAATAATTATTTAAATTTAAAAGGTAGTATTTCCAAAGTTGGTTTACTTAACTATCCAAAAGAAAAATTTTTACTAATGAGAAAATTATTAGAGGTCACCTTAGGTAAGTGAAACACTTAGACAAAATTCCATGATTTTTTTTAATTAAATTTCTATCATTATTATTTGATTATGAATCAATCTTAATGATTTAATTAAGAGTAAAATAATGTTTTAATTACAAAAATCTATCTTTATATTTTTTATTAACCCTCTCTGAGTTCAAAGAACTCAGACACATACATTTTGTATTTTAATGATTTTAATTTATTTATTATAATTACTTTAATGGGGAAATATGGAAAATTCATTTTTAAGCTTTTAAAAATTTATTTTTAACTTAGAAAAATTTTGAAAAATATCCTAATGAGTTCAAACTGATCAGGGAACAATTAGGCACATTTTTAAATATTTTATTATTTTTAGGATTTTTAATTATTTTTAATTATTTTAAATTCAAAATAAAGCTCAATAATCTAGTATTTTCTCAAAAATAAATTTAATTATCCTAGGTGGCCCTAATCACAAGGAACTCTGAAAAATACTTTTCAGAATTTTTGCAAGTGTATTTAATTTAAAATAATTATTTTTGTACAAAAATACAAGGTTTCTTAGAAAATCAACTTTAGTGCTCAATCTTAATCAAATAATTTTTAAATTTTTACAGTGGATAAACATGATTTTTACACAGAGTGTGGAATTGATTTTCTCAATTTTTAATTATTATTTAATTTATAGAAATTAAAGTAAGATATATACATTTAATTGACTATAGAAATGTACAAAATAATTCAAATCATCAAGACATTTTTCCTAAGCTTTTGTGACCATATGGAACCTACTAAAATTATTCTCATAATTTTTCAAGTGGTATTTTAATTTATATAATAAAAATAAATCAAATTAACCATCCTAGTTTGAAAATTAAGGTTATAAGCATAAAGATGTTCTCTAACCTTGAAACAATCAGAGAACATCCCCTCTATCATAAGAAATGAACCCTAAAAGTTTCAAGTTGTGGTGAGCAATGCTTGGTTAAAAATCAGAAAATCAACAAATAATTTTAAATTTTGTCCACATTATTCTCCTCTGTTCACTAAGCAAGAGGGTATTTTTATTTTTTTTTTATGATTTTTCAAGAGAAAGATATGGATTTTTGAAGTTCAGCCATTAAAATAAATTCAGAAAATCCATATTTTTCTACTTAAACAGTGGCACCACCTCAACCTGAGCACCTCTGAAGGCTTCACGCGGTGCTCCACTATTCAACGCTGCCAGCTACCTTAGCTACCACATAGCCCACCTTTTCATTCCATCCACTGGTCTAGCTTAATCTCCTCCATCAATCCAATACACACACGATTGGTCGGCATCTCTTCATTGTCCTCAAATGGCATAACCCCTAAGTCGTTCACACTAAAACCTTAAGATCTCGAGCTAGACACAACCAAATAACTTCGGGTTTGTTTCTAAACCTTTATCTACTCAAGACGAGGATATCTATATGGCTTATAAGGTATGAAATACAGTAAATATGTTTGGAGAAACAAAAAAAGGCTCGGATTAAGGTTGAAGTTCAATAACTTTTTCTGAGAGGGCAGGCTCATCAATTAGATGGTTGCAGCAACTTCGACTGGGTCCAACAAACCACCACATGAACTTTTAGGCCCTCGTGAATTGTCTAGATATGATTTCGATTAAAGTGGATCTCGGGTGATAGTCTAGAGCTAGGTTAGAGGTTGTTTAGGATGGGGCTTTTGTGAGAAATCAACTCCTTTCACTCTGGAGATGGTGTGGGCACAGTTAACTGAAATTTGTTGGACTTTGGAGGTGTGGGGAAATATGTCATGTTTTGAGCTAAAATTTTGAACTTAAAATTGAGCTTTCATGGTGGGAACCAGAGTAGGAAAATAATGGGATTGAGCTAAGGAGTTCTTGGAGAGTCTCTAGAAGTATTTAGATAAAGTTTCACCATGAATTTTGACTAGCTCTCCCTCATGGTCGTGAATGGTGTAGTTTAAATAGAGGAGGCTATGTTGGCTCTCTGGCCAAGCTGAGCTGGCCAGGGTGTTGCCTAAGTGGAGAGAAGAAAGGCTCTAACAGCTAATAAAGCTTACCCAACTTAGGTTAGTTCAATTTTGGGTTTTCGCCAACTTGGGCTCCATTGGTGTGACTGTTTCCGACAATTGAGGTGGTGGCTAGCCAGGGTCTGGTCACCTCTGAGTTCAAGGAGGTCAAGGAGTGGCTAATTATGATTAACTTCCAAGGGTAACCAATGTGAGGAAGATTTTTCTTGTTTAGGCCAAATATGGGGTGAAATACCTTAAATAAAGAGACCACTGGTCCATAGCTCATATAAGGTGCACTAGGTGAGTCTAGTTTGGTCACTAGGGTGCACTTGGTGGTTGTGGTGTCATCACTTTGGTCACTTTGGCGTGGATTAATCAATTTTGGTGCATGGGTTAAATTTGGATCAAATTGTCTTGAAGTTAAGTTTGGGTTGGGCTAGCCATACCATTGGACATAATAGATTGAGAAATATTGTGTGGATGATTGTTAAAAAGAGTTTAGAAATGATTTATAGTGATTTTGAATTGATTTGGTGGGTCAATTTGAATGAATTTTGGGCATTTTGTCAATGTGGGAATGTTGGGTTATACTTGGGTTTAGATTAGGGTAGAGTTGGGCCAAGTCTAAATTGAGAGTTCAAAATGGTCTATGGGAATGTCATAAAGAGTTCTCAACATTAATTGGATGCCAATTTTAGGGTTAGGGCATTCAATTTGGTGGAATTTGGGCACATGGATAAATTGGGGCAAATTTGGGAATTTTGGATTTGGGTTGAAATTGAGTGAAATTAAAGCTTGAACAAGGTTGATTGAGGGTTCATATTGGTGTGTGAAGATGTTTAAATATTTTATGATGCATAATTGGGGCAATTGGAAGGATTTGGGGGTTCAATTGAGTGGAATTTTGGTTTTAGGACAAATTGAGGCTTTTTTATTTGGGTTGAAATTGGACTCAAATGTGGGTCAATTGGACTGGAAATTGGTTTGAATTGAGTTTTATCAAGATTAATTTTAATTTTAAATTGAAATTGGAGAAGATTGGGATCAAATTGGTGGACATCTTGGGTGAATTTGGGGAAATTGGGCCTTTAAGGGCAATTTGGGGCTTTTGGTCAAACTTGGTCAAAATGATCAAATTGGGATCAATTGAAGGAACCAAATTGATTTTGGGGACACTTGGGATGATTTTGAAGGTTTTGAGAAAGTTTGGGCCACCAAGGGTATTTTTGTAATTTTGGCTAATTTGGGGGTATTTTGGTAATTTTCAAAATTTTAGAAGTTTTGAACAATTTGGGTAGTTTCAAATGGTTTGAAAAAATTTTTGAACAAATTTGGGTATTTTTGGTGAAATTGGGATTTTTGGTCAAATTTGGGGTTTAGGGGTTTTTTGGGTCAATTTGGGGGCAAAATACTAAGTTTGTTATTTTGGAGAAAGTGAGGTGATCATCACCCTATTTGAGCCTTGGACCAATTGAATCTCCATTTGGGTCCTCTATGTACTTGTCTTGGCTAGACCTTAGCCTACGACTAGTCAGTCTAGGGGACCATCAACATGAATTTCCCAAAAGATCAAGGGATCAAAGTCAACAAGTTTGGGTTTATAGTTGTGAGTGAATGTGAGTGAAAGTGAGTAAACTAGCTCCAGACCAACACCCAGAGTCAATCCTAAGGCTAAGAAATCCTATAGAAACTCCCCTTGAGCTCTCCCATATTACTTAGTGCTAGAGGTTAGGACCAATATGTGGAACTTCAAGTTGAGCAAAGAAGAGTTTAGAATTTCTAATGGTGAGGTTTCCTTTTCTAGCTCTCTAGGAATAATCAAGATGAAATTCCTATGGCTAGACCCTAGGCTACTAAAGAGGAGAAAGTTAGACCTCAACCAAAAGTGAGGTCAATAATATTTCAACATTTTTTGTAGAAATCAACTGTAATGCCATCAAGACTAGCAGTTTTGTTTTTAGTGATACCCTGAAAAGTCATAAGTATTTTCTCTTCTGATAGGATAGCAGATAAAGACAACCTAGAAACATATTACATTTTAGCAGAGCATATATCGGCCTCCACAAAATAAACCTATATATCATAATCAAAAAGATTAGTCAAGTAATGGAGAAGACTCTTCCTCAGCTCCTCAGAACTAGTGATCAACAACCCCTCTCATCCTTAATTCTCAAATAGAATTTATACTCCTTCTATGTTTAATGGTAGCATGAAAAGTATAAGAATTTCTACCCCCTTCAGAAAATGAAGTGTCTCTAGATTTTTGTTGTAACAATCCTTCCTTGAAATTGATAGCTTTCAATAGAGTCCTATGGGTAGCAGCCAAGTTTTCCACTAACTTATGACCATAAATTTCCTATAATTTTAGAGTTTTCACCATTTCTTCATCCTTCAAAACTCTTTTATGAACATCCCAAAAAATCTATCAATTACAGAACCTTAGATGAGCACCAACCTTTTTATGCAACTACCACAGTAAGAACTAAGGACTGCCCACTCCTTCATACTCCATGCTTGCTCAATCAGACCCAAAAAATTCCTATAAGAAGACCAAATGTTTAAATATCTAAAATTATATTTACAAAGTTTGTCAAAAAAACCCACAAAAATTAGAATTGGGTTAAGATCAGAACCAGCATGATTGAGGTGCTAACTCAAGAAATGTTAAGGGAATTCAGTCACTCATGATTGCATAAAAACCTATCTAACTTTGAAAAATCATGCCTCTCCTCTATGTGAAAGGAGGCCCAGAAAACCCCATTTCATATAGGCCAATTTCACCCTCTGAATGTTGACATTGCCGCCAATTCTTGTCGTCATGTTGTTGGTTTGCTATCATTGTCGAAAAGAGTAGCCACTTTGTTTCTCTATTTTGTTGCCTTGTTGTCCAACTGACTTCTTCTCGTAGATCATATAGATGATCTTAAGATATTTAAGAAAATCAAAGAAGAAGAAAAAGGGCAAATAGAAAATAGAAAATAGAAAATAAAAGAAAATGTCGTAAAGATTTTATTGTGGTAATGTATGTAGAGAACTCTGAAGTGTCTAATTTCCAAAATTCTCATATGAAGAAAACCACATAAAAGCTTTTTAACTAGAGAGTTAAGTGAAATACCTATTGTGAGTTCTTCAATCATAAGTAGTTAAAACTTCTTAAGAAAATTCCCGATTAAGGCTAATATTTGTTCTCAAAGAAGTTTTAAGTGTCAAGGTCAAGGAAATAAACTTTAATGTTTAATCCTAAGGGTAATAGATTTCTATGAATCCAACAATGCCCTTAAATTGTAATTTTACTTTGTTGTTTTGTTGTTCTTTTTTATTTTTTTTATGTCATTTTGTTTCATTAATTTGTTTTTTTAAGTCATTTTGTTTTGTTGTTTTGTTTTCTTTTGTTGTTTTGACATTTTCTTTCGTTATTTTGTTTTGTTCATGTCATTTTGTTGTTTTGTTTTTACCATTTTATTTCATCATTTTGTCGTGTTTATTTTGTTTTATTGTTTTGAGATTCACCGTTCTAACTTCATACTATCTTTCCTGCAAAAAGAGTTAGCACACCCTAATAAAATTCAAAGTAAATCTAAAGAGTTGTTTGTCGCATGTCTTTAGCAAACCTGCAAAATAGATTAAGATTAGCATGAATTCATGTTTTCATTTGTCAATTTAGTTCGTTAAATAATTTTTTAAACAACCTGGTCAAGATGCCTATGGCTCCATCATCCCGGGGTCGTAGAGGTGTACATATCTACTTAGTTTGAAAGGTGTTTAAACTAGGACCAAAAGATTCTTGTCAGGAACCACAGATTGTTTCGTCCAACAGATCTTCATAGATTTGAACATTGGGGTTCAAGTTGCGTTCAATGATCTTTATTCTTTATGGTTTAATTTAATTTTTAGTGTCTTATTTAGATTTTAGTGGTAAAAAATTTTAGATTGTTTATTCATGCGGGTAGATTTAGTGTGTAAATTTTGCAAATATATTTTTAATAATACAATGTGCACACGGCAGATATAACAATAAATATGTAATATAATCCCAACAAAAATACCTCTTATGAAAATAGATTATCTTTAGAACTCTTTTTAAACTGCCAAATCTCCTTTAAAATAAACACAAGTATATGTATCACTCAAGTAATAAAGGGCTCTAATGGAGTCCTAGATATTGATCCCACAGGGAAGTTGGAAAAACCTTTAAGTAAGTTCTTAAAATTTTTTAATAATTTAAAAAAATAAAAATAAAAGTAATGTGCAAAGTTTGAATATTAAATACTAAAGTAATTTCTATATAAAATGCAGTTGAAAGACAAAGTTAAATAACTAAAATCTAAACATTCAAAAGTAAAATAACAAAAACTAAATAAAGTTTTTATTAATGGAAGATTCAAATTTAAGAAAGCATCCTTCCCCTTTACATTGAGTATAAGGATTCTGAAGAAATTAAAAATCATTTGAAAAGATATATAAAAATTATTTTGTGCCAAATAGGAACAATCTTATTCTTTAACCTCTTGTGAGTGCTATAAAGAACATTGACTAATCTAGAGTTTGGTCCCTAATTCTGTGTCTAGGCTGAGAGGATATCGGTTGTCACTCCAGAGCTCCCACTACTCCCTCCCCTGAGGGCTAACAATCTCACATTAGCTTCCAATCAACTTGACCAAATTAGGGATTGTAATTTATCATCCTAAAATCTCCAATTTTGCATTCAACAAAGTATATTTTCACATTTATTTTCACTCAATTCCATGGTTAAAATACTCTTCAATGAAATCAAATGTGATTCTCCCCTTATTGTAGAAATCATAGCCCTTTTTAGAACATATGGTTCTCAACATGTTTTAACATTTCGATTGGCCAAATCGAAAAGTAAATGAAGATCTAAGTTCAAATCATCACAAATTATTAGCATTTAAAATCATAGAAAAAAAAATTAATTCTTCACAAAACCATATCTCAATGTAGGGAAAAGGATAAAAAAGACTACTCAAAATTCATGAGAAGAATACGACGAAACACGGATTGAGTTCAAATAATGAATTACTCCAATAGGTGTGTAGAACAAGTGTCTCTTTCAATAAGAATTCAGATTTCCCTCTAAAAGTCAACTCTTTTGATTTCAAAAGATGTGTCATTTGATCTAAGAGACATATCCCTTCATATAAGAACCTTCCAAAGTGTTTAGATGCATTGAATTACTCTATAGGTGTGTAGAACAAGTTTCCCTTTAAAAATTTGCACAAAATTCATGTTGAACTGCCTTAATCTACAAAAAGTAGTCTCTGGCGCATCATGCGCCAGTTTTGGCAAATAATGCGCCAGCCTCTGTCAAACGGCGCATCATGAACCAATCTAGCACATCTTACGCCATAATTCCAAAATTTACTATTTTGGCTCCAAATTTCATCCTTTTTTTCTTTTTTGCTCCAAATTCCTAAAAATGATATACCTGCAACAAAAGCATGAAAATACCCTTCTTTAAAGTGCAATATCACCAAAAATAAGCATAAAATATGTACTCAAAATAATATATTATTTTGGTTGTCCTCAAGTGACACTTTTAGTACATAAAAGCTTATGACTTATGATAGAGATTTACTTATAAATTCTATACTTTAGTTTAATAAAAATAATAACAAAACTTAAGAAAAACCTTTAATAACTTACATTCAAACTCTAAGTCTATGAATACTTAGTAATTAAATTTAAGATTTCTGAATCTCTATTCATTTCAAGAAGAATTGCAATTTGTTATATTAAGGACATTTAGAATATTCATATCAAAAATAACTTCATGATGACTTTACTAGGAATGTTACTAATACTCGAATACAAGTTTAGAAAATGGAATAAAGCTTCTTCCTTAAGTTGATTCAAGTGAAGCCAATTTTTTATTAAGCATCTTCTCAAGCTTTTCCTCACTTATTTTTCTTTTCTTTTCTTTTTCTTTTTCTTTTTCTTTTTTTTTCTTTCTCAAGTGAGGTTTACTATATCTGGATAGCCTTTAATAGTTTTGAACTTCACTATCCTCTTCTTAAAGTCAAAACTCTATACCTTTCTTCACTTTATAAATTCATATTAGTTTATGATTTTTCATAAAGTGTCATTCTTTCTTCTTACATGAAACTCTATAATTATTAATACTTCAAGAATATAATTTCTTTTACTTTAAATAGAAAATCATAGTCTTATCGTATTTTACAAAATATCTTTTTTAGAATTGATTTTCATTATTAAAAAAAATTACCTAAATTTACCATAATATTTATAAACATAAGTATAGTCATTTAAAGTTAAATCTTAACATCTCCAGGTCATGTTAAATTAACTTTAAAAATATAGTTAATTGAGGACAAATAAAATTTAGTTTACTTCTTTTCAAAAGAAATTTTTCTTCCCCCCAAACTTAAGTTTTAAGTAATTTTTAAAAATTTTTACTACAAAATTTTAGAAGGTGAAAATTAAATAGTAAATACATGAAAATAAAAACTGACCTGTATAGGATTTTTGATTATGAAACTAGGCTATGGTATATTGCAGGTATTAACTTTAAAAACATATAGGCTTTAAAGCATTAAATGAAATATAATATACTCTAAAGAACTTGCTGAGAATAGAAATACAAAAATTGAAAAACAAAATTGAAAATACTAAAATGCAAAAAAGGTAAAAGTCTATAGTTACTACTACAATTATGTTCACAACACAACATGAAAGTTTTTACTACAACAGTTCTCAAATGAAAATACAGAACATTTCAATCACAAATAACAAACAAACACAAAATCAAACCAGACTAAACTCAAGAAAGTGTCAGTCTTCATCTCCTTCCTCATTGTCATCATCTTCTTCTTCTTCTTCCTCATCTTCATCCGGAATAGGAGCATAGGGAGTGAAACTACTACAAGGAAGAAATTCCACATTAGGCTCTCCCCTAAGATGTCTCACCATAGCATTCTCAAAATCAATATCATGTTGAACTATCCTCTGCTGATATTAATCATTAAAAGATTTCTTGCTCCAGTTTCTCCCAACTAACCTTGAATAGTAATTATGTCCATTTGTTGAATCATGAGTTAGTCCATAATGATTTCTAATGAATTCTGTGGTTGTAATCATTATTTGTTTCTATGGAACTCTACTCCTAATATTTCACATAAAGTGAAAATCAGAGCAAGGTATCCCAAACCACTAGTTGTAGAGCTACCAGCTATACTTCAACAATGATGAACTATAAGTGCACCAACATCTATTGCTTTCATGTTCTGAATACAATAGTTCAACACATCTCTATCTTTTGTAACATTGGCAAAATGAGTCGTTGATAAAAATATAGCAGAAATAAAGTGATGTCATACTTTTGACTGGTTAGTCAACATGGAAGCTGGGAAGTTAACTATCTTGTTATTCTTAATCTTCCAATCTCCTTTTCTATCAGCCAAAAAGGCAAGCACTTCATTCAATGATGAATCAGTCACCTTGAATGCAGCGTACTCAGCATGCAATACATTTCTCAGCCCATAAAAAACATTGATCCAATCAGCAGTAAATTCAACTTGTTTACCTCTAACTAGAATGTGGTCACCAGCAGTCAACCTCAGATTAGCATAGAACTCTTGAATCATGGGGGCAATCACTACTATAGTGAATTAGCAGAATCTTTCCCAATTTCCAGCAAGGATCAACCATTCAATCTTGCCACCTGGGTTTGCAAATGGTCATTCTTGGATCAATCTTCTGGTCTCCATTTGAGTATTATAGCTATGTTGGGCCTTGAAGTTAACTAATCTTCGTAAATTAAAATTTTTCGGACGACCTTCCTCTCTTAACACGGGGAGCCATTGGAAATTCTACAAAAATCCAAATAAATTTCAAACAAATTACTCAATAAAAAACCTAACTCCTCAAGAAGCATTATTTGGTATGAAACTTTTCACCATCAGTTTTCTTCAAACTTTTTCATTTAAATATCCTAAATTTTGGATCTTCCATAATGCAGGAAAACTCAATGGTGAAAATAAAAAATTTAAAAATTAAAGTGAAGCTCTTACCAAGAGAAGAAAAAATGTATGATTTTTCGCCTCCAAAATCTTCTCTATCTTTCTCAATTAGAAGCCCCAGGTCAATGTTTAAAGGCAGGAGACGACCAAAGCAGTGAAAATGGAGTTTACCTATGTGATTTTACAATTTTTTAGGCAATTTGGAGTGTTCGGAACTTTGGCGCATTATGCACCAAATCTGGCTCATCAATCGCCAGGGCTCTCTAGATTAGCGCATCATGCGCCAATCTGGTGCATCATGCATCAGAGCTTAATTTCACCAGATTTCAGTTTCTATGAAAATATGCTCCTTAGCACCTACGTCAACCTCTAATTAACTCAAATGAACATTTCTAAGCATACACAAACATCACTCTAAAACCAAACTTTCACAAACAACACAAAACTCACATTTATATACAAAATTCAGGCTATTATAAACTAACAGTTTTCAAGCCAACAAACATCAAATTTAGTGTTCTAAAGCAAACTAACATCCTAACACTGAAATCTAAACATCAAAATACAAAGCAAAAACATAGATAATGCGACAATAGAAAGGAACTGCAATCCAACTCAACAAACTAACAAAAGTAGTACTAAACAAAACGTTCCGTGCATTAAATAAGTTCAAACATTTTCTTCACTCTCGTCCTCCTGGATATCTCCCATCAATTGGTAGTGCACATACAGGTTGTAGAAGGCTCGATATGGAAACTCATCAATTGAATCCTCTCTAATCCAAGAATGTTTCTTGGACATACGTACCAAACCATCTTCAATATGCCCAGTATTTTCAAAATGTTCCTTCATGCCTCCAATCCAGATGATCCAACATTTCAGAAATATTCCCAATCACATGCATAAGATTTTGCACCTCATCATCTATCTTCTTAATTATCATCAAAATTGCATTCGAATTATAGTAGGTGATGAATTCTGAGATCCTTGATCCATCAGCACATTCAAATCATTTTCATCTCCCATTCCAATACAGTTGCAATAGACTTCAACATCCATCAGCTTCCAAGGAAAAAGCACTTTTTCCTAACTTTCATAAGGTGTTTCGATTGAATGCACAATAGGAAAATAGTGGATGGATGTCTAAGTACAGTTGCAGATCCATTCACAATCAAACCAAAAATTGATTTTACAATTATGACTCCAATGTCAACAGGCTTTTCGGCTTGAATATAATAATTTAAATTAGTACTCTCCTTAGTTACCTTACTGATTTTCATGGTGGGCATTAATTTTGATGCAATTAAGAAGTGACATGCCTTAGAAACAAGATTTTAAAATGAGGAGGAAAAACTTACATTCCCATCATCTCTGGCCTCTCAATAAACATCTTCATCCGTAAGGTATTGACAGAGTTCATTCATATTGTCTCTCGTAGGGGTAAAATTTTCATAATGGCAAATAGGCATATTCTCAATCATAAACATCTCATTTATTCTTGAAGGGGTGAACTTCAGAAACCTACCTCCCACATAAACTATTCCTTGGTTGATCTCATGAAAATTTTCATAAAACTCTTTCATAATAAGGAAGACTACAGTGGCAGTAGTGTAGCAAAGCACTTCCCAGCGCCTCTGCACAATAATCTCTTCCACTCAAGTATTCGGTGTATTGAATCCTCAATTCACAAATCCCCTTTCTTTGATTAGTCTCTTCTTCACTAGAACTCGATCATGTATGTTTTGGGCATCGAATCTTACAAACTTTCTCCAGTTGAAAATTTCAAATCTTGCATTATTTTTGGAGTGGGAAGCCATTGGATTTGCAATCTAGTGGATTTTCCCTCGTTTTCCCCCTTAAAATAAACTTAAGATTTGGTTTTTAGTAGTTATAAGGAGGAGAAACTATGAAAAACCGCATTTTGAAACGTTTAAGTCATTTTTGTTGCCGCGGAGCATCATGCACCAAATCTGGCACATCATGCGCTAGCTCTCTAGAATTTGACGCATAATGAGCTAGTTCCAAAAACTACGGTATTTCAAATTTGATCTAATAAATTCTCAATTTTTTCAATAAAATTAGGTAAATAAAGATGTTTTTAAATATTTTTCTCAAATACACGAGCTTCATAAAGACCTAAACATATATATACATAAAATATTTCAAGCAAACAAAAAAAACTCAAAAGCAAACTAAACAACGATTCATATGGGTTGCCTCCCACAAAATGCTTAGTTTAATGATGTCAGCCTGACATTCCCAGTCTCATTCTGGGTGACCCAATATAACAGTCTATTTAAAATCTAGTTTTTGATCATCAAAATATGGTTTCAATCAGTGCCCATTCACTTTAAATATTCTTCTAGTCTTGGGGTCTTCAATATTAATTGTTCCATAGGGATAGACTTTTGTAACTCTGAATGGCCCTTTCCACCTTGACATAAATTTCTAGGAAATAATTTTAATCTTGTATTTTATAATAAAACTTCCTGTCCCTGTTTAAATTCTCTTTTTATTGTCTTCCGATCATACCATTCTTTCATCTTTTACTTATAAAACCTCACATTATCGTAAGGTTCATTCTTAATTTCCTCAAGCTCATTCAATTGCAATAGTCTTTTCTCACCACCTTCTTTCAAATTAAAATTGAATTCTTTTATAGCTCAATAAGCTTTATGCTCCATTTCAACTGGAAAGTGATACGTCTTCCCAAAAATTAATCTACATGAGAAAATTCTTATAGGTGTCTTATTAGCAAACTTATATGCTCATAATGTTGTATCTAATCTAACACACCAATCCATTTTATTAGGATTAACACTATTTTCCAAAATTCTCATAATTTCATGAGTAGATACTTCTGCTAAACCACTAGCCTAGGGATGGTAAGCAGTTGCAATTTTATGCATTATATTATATTTTTCCACCAATCTTGCAACTGTTGCATTTCTAAAATGAGATCCTCCATAAGTAATGATTACTCTCAGCATTTCATATCTTGTAAAAATATTTTTAATTAAAAATTTTGAAACACCCCGAGCATCATATCTAAGCAAAGTGATTGCTTCAATCCATTTTAAAAAATAATCCACTGCAATTAATATATATATATATATTTATATTCGAATGATATTATAAATTGTCCCATAAAATCCAATCCCCATGCATCAAAAATTTTAATTTCCAAATTAAAATTTAGAGGCATTTCATTTCTTTTTTAAATATTACCCACTCTCTAAGATCGATCATAGGTTTTTTTATAAATATGAACATCTCTAAATGGAGTAGGCCAACAAAATCTAGATTGCAAAACTTTTTGAATAGTTTTATCATTCTCAAAATGACCTTCAAATTCACAATCATGACATTTCTGAATAATTTCCTGAGTTTGTTTATAAGGCACACATCGTCTCATTACTAAATCTTTACAATGTTTATACAAATAATGATCATCCTAAATATAAGATTTTTCATTATGAATAAATTTCTTTTCTTGTTGTTTTATCAGTCTCTATGGTAAAATACCACTAATAATATAATTTACAATATCAACATACCAAGGTATTTCCCATCCTTTTACAGCATAAAGTTTTTCATCAAAAAAAGTTTCATTAGTTTCTTTTTTCCAAATCAAGTATTTCTACCTATTCTAGCCTAGATAGATGATCATCAATTTGATTATCAATTCCTTTTCTATAAATTTTTAGAAAATCAAACTCTTGCATCAAAAGTATTCTAAAACATTCTAATTAATCTTGGTTTAGCATCCTTATTTTGCATGAAATATTTAATAGTCGAATGGTCAGAATGCACAACACATTTAGCTCCAATCAGATATGATCTAAACATATCAAAACAATACACAATGGCTAATAACTCTCTTTCAGTGGTAGTGTAATTAATCTGAGCATCATTAAGAGTCTTACTAGCATAGTATATGACTTTAAAAATCTTATCACATATCTTCCCTAAAATAGTTCCAATAGCGTAATCACTTGCATCACATATTAATTCAAAAGGTTTCTCGCAATCAGGTGAAACAATTATAGGAGCAGTGATCAATTTTTTCTTCAAAGATTCAAAGGCTTTAAGGCAATCTAGATTAAAGTCAAATTTTGTATCTTTCCCAGAAGTTGGCATAAAGGTTTAGTAATTTTTGAAAAGTCCTTAATATATCTCCTATAAAATCCAGTATGTTCTAAAATGCTCCTAACTCCTCTTACTGTAGTAGGTGGAGGCAGGTTTGATAAAACATGTATTTTCGCAGGATCTACTTCCATGGCATTTCCTGAAATTTTATGTCCAAGCATAATTCCTTCTGCAACCATAAATTGACATTTTTCCCAGTTCAATACGAGATTAGTCTTTCACAACATTCAAGAACTTTCTCTAAATGATTTAAACCTAATTTTAATGAACTTCCAAATACAAAAAATCGTCCATAAAGACTTCAATCCCTTTTTCAATCAAATCATTGAAAGTTGACATCATACCTCTTTGAAATGTTGCAGGTGCATTTCATAATCCAAAGGGCATTCGCCGAAAAGCAAATGTTCCATAAGGACTAGTGATTGTTATTTTCTCATGATCCTTTGGAGTAATAGGTATTCATTGATAATCATTATATCCATTTAGAAAACAAAAATATTTGTGCTTAGCCGGCCTATCCAACATCTGGTCCAAAAAAGTTAAACAAAAATGATCCTTCCTAGTGAAAAAATTTCATTTTCTATAATCTATGCAGATTCTCCAACCAGTGACTTATCTTGTTGATATTAATTCGTTATGCTCATTTGTCACTCCTCCTTTCTTTGGAACACAGTGAATTGGACTTACTCAAGCACTGTCTGAAATAGGATATATGATTCCAGCATCTAGCGATTTTAAAATTTCTTTCTTCACAACTTCTTTCATCATAAGGTTTAATCTCCTTTGAGGATCAGCTCTTGGTTCATGTTGATCTTCTAATAAAAGTCTATGCATACAAATTGAAGGATTGATTCCTTTAATATTAACCAATGTCCATCCAAAGGCTTTCTTATTTCTTTTCAAAGTTTCCAACAATTGTTGTTCTTGTGTATCAGTTTATTCTAAGGATACTATAACAGGTAATGTAGATAGATCTCTTATGAATGCATACTTCAAATGTGTAGGAAGTGTTTTCAGTTTCTAGTTCATGAGGTTTCTCAATAGATAAAATCAATTTTTTTGTTGCATTCTGTAGGATCTATCATTTAAAGTTTTTCCTGGACATAATCCAAGTCTTCTTTACTTACTTCAATATATTCATCTTGAATTTTATCCTCATCTTGATATTCTATATATTCTTTCTCAAATTAACTTTCAAAATTCTTCTTAAAATATTCATGTCTTAAATATTCATTAATATCCATTTTGAAGCATTCAATCTCTTGCTCTTTTCCAGGGTATCTCATTGATTTTGCAATATTAAACTTAACCTCTTGATAACTAACTTTCATAATTAGTTATCCTTTTTGCACATCTATCAAAGCTCTTCTAGTGGCTAGGAATGGTCTTCATAAAATGATAGAAATCTTTCTCCATATCTAATACAATAAATTATACAGAAAAAATAAATTTATCAACCATTACTAAAACATCTTCTATAACTCCTTTAAGATAGGTAATCGAATGATCAACTAACAGAAGAGTTATAGTTGCAGGTGAAATATCTCCTAAGCCTAACCTTCTAAAAATTGATAACGACATAAGATTAATACTGGCTCCTAAGTCACATAAAATTTTTCCATAAAATCATTTGCCAATATCACAAAGAATTATAAAACTTCTAGGATCTTTAAGTTTTTTATAAAGAATTTTTCTAAATTATAGTGCTCTCTCTTCACTGAGTGCAACAGTCTCATTATCTACAAACTTCCTTTTCTTATTAACTATATCCTTCATGAACTTCACGTAGTTTGGCATTTATTCCAAAGCTTCAATGAATGGAATGTTAATCGTTAATTTCCTCAAAATTTCCAAAAATTTTGAAATTTGGTTGTCTATACTTTTCTACTTCAATCTTTGAGGAAATGGAGGTGGTTGTCATTCTATAGGGATTTTCATTGGTTTAATAGTACTTTTTTCTTCAAAAGAAAAATCCTTACTAGATTTTTCGTTCTCTACCTCATCTTTTTCAATTTCAACTTCTTGTTGAACTCTGTTTTCTAATTCTTTTCTACTTCTTAGTTGAATAGTTTAATTTGCTCTTTGTTTTGATCTCTAGGATTTACTTCAACATTTCTGGGCATTAGGCCTAGAGGTCTATTTCTAAGTTTGGTAGCAACACATGCTAATTGATTTTCCATATTTCTAATTGTTGCTCCTTGAATTTGTAATTGACTTCCCATTTGCAATATCAATTCTTCCATTGATGACTTTTTCTCCTCACTCTACAAATTATTAAAATATGGGTGGTAATAAGGTTTTTAAGCTTGATTCCATTGATTGTTGGAGTTTCCTAATGGGTTTGCAGTATTGTTTCCCCATTGCAGATTTGCAGTATTAGAATTATTGTTACTGCAACTAAAGTTTGGATGATTCTTCCAACCAAAATTTTAATAATTGGCATAAGAATTAATTGAACGATGGATTATTGCATTTAAAGTTTCATAATAAGATTAAGATTCTATCATTTGTCCCATAGATTTTTCTCTAAGAACAGGCGTTGTCTGAGAATAATTCATTCCATATTGATCTATCTTCTTTGATATAATAACTTTTTGGGCAGCTAACATAGATATTGCATCAGAATCATGAATACTAGCTACTTTTTTTGGATTTACCCTTTCAGAGGGCCAATGAAAATTATTAGTAGTCATCTCTTCAATTAATGAATACGCTTCTTCGAATGGTTTTAATATTAATGATCCACCAACCGCAGCTTCAATTATTGATCTAAAAGATTCAACCAACCCATTATAAAAACTTTGAATTATTAACCATTATGACAACACATGGTGTGGACACTTTCTAAGGAGATCTTTAAATCTTTCTCAGGCTTCATAAATTGATTCCCCTTCAAACTAAAAAAAAGATGTAATATCATTTCTAAGCTTAGTAGTTTTTGAAGGTGGGAAATATTTAGACAAAAATTTTTGTGATAAATCTCTCCAAGTTTTGATAGATCTAGGTGCTAACAAGTTTAACTACATCTTAGTTTTATCCCTCAGTGAAAATGAAAAAGTCTAAGTCTGGCAGCATCATTCAACACTCTATCATATTTAAATGTAGCACACAATTCTAAAAAACTAGCAAGGTGTAAATTATGATCTTCATTTGGTGTTCCTCCAAACTGATTTTTTGTACGATTTTGATCATAACAGGTTTATGTTTTAATGAATTGGTAGCTACAACAGGGTTCTATATGCTCAAATGAATTTCATTTGTTGTAGGATTAACAAAATCTCTTAAAGGTATCTAATGATGTTCATTTTCATTTCCAAATTTATTTAAATTGCAAGCCATTTTGCTAAATGATATTTTTTTTTTATTCTTTTCGAATTTTTCAAATAGTTCTCTCTAACTCAGAATTGTAAGGTACTAAATTTTCAGATCTTACACTACGCAAAAACAAACAAAGAAAGTAATTTAAAATAAGCAAACAAACTTAAATAAGAAAATGTTCAAAACTAAATTACAAACACACTCCTTTTTAATATATTTTTATATTTTTATAATAGAATAAAATAACTTACTACAACTTTCCGTTACCTTTCCAGCAACGGCACTAAAAACTTGATTTGGGTAGATTTAGTGTGTAAATTTTGTAAATATTTTTTAATATTAAACAATGCACATGGTAGATAAAACAATAAATATGCAATAGAATCCCAACAAAAATAGCTCTTATGAAAATAGTATATCTTTAAAAATCTTTAAACTGCCAAATCTCCTTTAAAATCAATGCAAATATACGTATCGCTCAAGTAATAAAGGGCTCTATTAGAGTCCTAGATATCGATCCCACAAGGAAGTTGGAAAAACATATAAGTAAATTTCTAAAATTATTTTATAATTTAAAAATACAAAAATAAAAGTAAAGTGCAAATTTTTAATATTAACTACAAAAGTGATTGCTATATAAAATGCAATTGAAAAGCAAAGTTAACTACTAAAAACTAAACTTTGTAAAGTAAAATTACGAAAACTAAATAATTTTTTTGTTAAGAGAAGATTCAAAGTTAAGAAAGAGTCCTTCCCCTTTATAATGAGTATATGGATTTTGAAGAAATTAAAATCATTTGGAAATATATATAAAAACTGTTTTGTGCCAAATCAGAGAAATCCTATTCTTTACCCTCTTTTGAGTGCTATAAATAACATTGACTAATTCAGAGTTTGGTCCCTAATTCTATGTTTAGGCTGGGAGGATACCAGCTGCCACTCCTGAGCTCCCACTACTCCCTCCTTTGAGGGCTAACAATCTCACATTAGTTTCCAAGCAACTGGACCAAATTGGGGATTTTAATCTGTCACTTTAAAATCTACAATTCTGCATCCAACAAAGTATATTTTTCTATTTATTTTCACTCAATTCCATGGATGACATACTCTCCCATGAAATAAAATGTGATTCTCCCCCAGTTGTAGAAATCATAGTGCTTTTCAAAACATATGTTTCTCAACATGTTTTAACATTTCAATTAGCCAGATCAAAAAATAAATGAAGATCAAAGTTCAAATCATCACAAATTATTGACATTTAAAACCGTATAAAATAAAATCAATTCTTCAAAAAATCATATCTTAAAGTAGGGAGAAGGATAAAGAAGACTACTCAAAATTTAGGAGAATGTTATGATATAACACGGATTTCATATATAAAAATAAGTTTACAAAATAATCGAAATAAAAGACACAACTTATCTTACAATCCTTCCCAAGCAAATCCCTAGAATTTCTCTCTAAGCCTTTCTCTCTTTACAAACACACTCAATTCTCTCTTAGAAGTGTAATGAAGAAGAAATCTTTCACCTTCCCTTACCTCTTACAACCCAAGAATAAAATCTCTTCTCTTCTCCACGCCTTTCAAGCCACCCCCACTTTCTTGTCTTTTTTGTCCCCCCTAAACTCCTTGAAGTCTCCCTCTTTTATTTTGGGCTGCCTCCTTTCAAAATGATTTGAAATTTCTCTCCAAAATTCCCTCCAAAAGTCATCTCTTTTGAATTCGAAAGATGTGTCATTTGATGCAAGTGCATATCCCTTCATAGAAGAACCTTCAAAAGTGTCTAGATGCATTGAATTACTCCAATAAGTGTGTAGAACAAGTGTCCCTTTGAAAATTCACACAAAATTTGTCTCGAACCACCTTAATCCCCAAAAAGTCATCTCTGGCACATCATGCGTTAGTTCTGGCACATCATGCGTCAAACGGCGCAGCTTGCGCCAATCTGGTGCGTAATGCGCAAGAATTCCAAAATTTGTTGTTTTGGCTCCAAATTTTGTCTTTTTTTGGCATTTTTGCTCTAAATGTGAAAAATGATATACTTGCAACAAAAATATGAAAATATCCCTCTTTAAAGTGTAATTTTACCATAAATAAAGCATAAAATGGTGTATCATTTATGATTTATTAACCAATTCGATTTTTATCATTTTATTATTTATTTTTATTTAGGATGACCCGAACAAGATCTCGTGGTTCCGTGGTCCCGGGATATTATGTTTATGGTTTGATTAACCACAAAAGACTAGAAGATACTTTGTTAGCAATCATGGGTTACCTCTCAAAAATATCTTCTCAAACCTAGTTGCATTTCTTAGTTCAAGTTTAAGTTTTAATATCTTTTAAAGTGGATTTTATGTCATTTGTATTTTGTCATCCATTTCATTTTTTGTTTTGTAAGTCAAATTTAGATGTAGATTTGAATCATCAATTTTAAATTCATTTTAAGATTAAACTTAAAAGGAATTTAGTTAAACTTGATGAAAATTTAATTTTCACGTTTAAGCCAGATGTTGTTTTGACATAAGAAGATTTGATTAAGTCTATTATAGGTTAGAATTAAAGTTTAGGTTCAATGTAGATAGACCTAAAGGAGATATAGTTAAGTCTAATATGAGCTAGACTTAAGGTTTAGGTTCAATGTAAGTAGAACCTAAAGGAGATTTGGTTAGTTCTAATATGAGTTATCCTTAAGGTTTAGGTTAAGTATAAGTACAGCTTAACAGAAAATTGGTTAGTCTAATATGAGTTAAACTTATGGTTTAGGTTCAATGTCAGTAGAACCTAAAGGAGATTTGGTTAAGTCTAATATGAGTTAGACTTAACGTTTAGGTTCAATGTACGTAGAACCTAGATGAAATTTGGTTAAGTCTAATATAAGTTAGACTTATGGTTTAGGCTCAATGTAAGTAGAACCTAAAGTATAAGATCACTTAAGTTCAAGTTGGGTAGAACCTAAAGTTTAAGTTGACTAAGGTTCAATTTTGGTTGAACCTAAGGTTTGATGTTGAGTTAGGTTCAATTTGGGTTGAATTTAAGGTATAGGTTGACCTAGGTTCAATTTAGGTTTGAACCTAAGGTTTTGGTTGACTTAGGTTCAATTTGGGTTGTAATTAAGGTTTGATGTTGACTTAGGTTCAATTTGGGTTAAACCAAAGGTATAGGTTGACTTAAGTTCAATTTGGGTTGAACCTAAGGCTTGACATTGACTTAGGTTCAATTTGGGTTGAACCTATGGTATAGGTTGACTTAGGTTCAATTTGTGTTGAACCTTAGGCTTAGGTTGACTTAGGTTCAATTTGGGTTGAATCTAAGGTACACGTTGACTTAGGTCAAATTTGGATTGAACCTAAAGTTTTGGTTGCATTAAGCCTAATTTAAGTAAAACGTAATTAAGATTTTTAGATGGATTAATCTTAAATTAGATAAGAACTAATGGATAATTAAGTATAATTTAGATTAAACTTATTTAAATTTTAAGGTTAATTAAGCCTAATGTAAGTAAGGTTTAATGAGATTAACTAGATCTAATTAGAGTTGGGCCTAGTTAAGGTTTAAAGGTCATTTAAGCCTAATGCAATTAGGTTTAAGGGCCATTTAAGCCTAATGTAACTAAGGCTTAAGGATTAATTAGGTCTAATTAAGATTAAACCTAATTGAGGCTTAAGGTCAATTAAGCCTAATGTTAATAAGAATTAGTTAGATTAATTAGATCTAATTAGGGTTAGACCTACTTATCATTTAAGGTTAATTAAGCCTAATGTATGTAAGTATTTAGATTAATTAGATCTAATTAGGTTTAGACATGATTATGTTTTAAGATTAATTATAACCAATGTGAGTACAGTTTAATTAGATTAATTAGGTCTAAATAAGGTTAGACCTAATTATGTTTTAAGGTTATTTAAAGCTAATGTAGATAAGGTTTAATTATATTAAAAAGCTCTAATTAGGGTTATAACTATTATGATTTAAGGTTAAATAAACATTTTGTAGATTAGGTTTCATTAGTTTAATTAGGACTAATTAGGGTTAGACCTCATTATGGTTTAAGTTTAATTAAAGCTAGTGTAGGTAAGATTTATTTAGATTAAATAGGTCTGGTTAGGGTTTATGGTTTAAGGTTATCTAAACGTAATGTAGATAAGGTTTAATTAGTTTAATTAGGTCCAATTAGGGTTAGACCTATTTATGGTTTAAGTTTAATTAAACCTAATGTAGATAAGGTTTAATTAGATTAAGTAGGTCATGTTAGGGTTAGACGTAATTATTGGGTAAGGTTAACTTAACCTAATGTAAATAAGGTTTAATTAAATTAATTAATTCAAGTTAGGGTTAGACCTAAATATGGTTTAATGTTTATTAAACATAATGTAGGAAAGGTTTAATCAGATTAATTAAACCTAATTATGGTTTAATGTTAATTAAATTTTATGTACGTAAGGTTTAATTAGATTAATTAAGTCTAATTGGGGTTATATTTAATTATGGTTTAAGGTTATTTAAACATAATCTAGGGTTACACGTAATTATGGTTTAAGTTTAATTAAACCTAATGGATGTAAGGTTTATATAGATTAATTAGGTCTAATTAGTGTTAGATCTAATTATGGTTAAGATTAATTAAACCTAATGTACTTAATGTTTCATTAGGTTAATTAGATCTAATCAAGGTAAGATCTAACTATGGTTTAAGGTTGTAGGAAAGGTTTAATTAGATTAATTAGGTCTAATTAGGGTTAGACCTAATTATGCTTTTTTTTTAGTTTGGGTTCATATGGATTGAACTCAAAAATTTTAGGTTTTGACTTGAGTTCAGGTGAGCTGAACCCAAGGAATTTTGGTTTTCATTTTCGTTTGGATTCATGTGGGTTGAACCCAATAGTCTTGGTTTTGATTTTGGTTCATGTGGGTTGAACCAAAGGGGAGTGGATTTTGACTTGGATTCATGTGGGTTGAACCCAGGTGTTTAAAATTTGATTTAAGTCGATTTGGGTTGAACCCAAAAGTTTTGATTCATACTTCAGTTCATATGGGTTCAACCAAAGTGTTTAGGATATGATTTGGGTTCATTTAGGTTGAACCAAAGGTTGGATTTTGACTTGGGTTTATAAGGTTGAACTTAATAGTTTAGGGGTGTGACTAAGCCCAATTTTCGTTAAGACCTAGACTTACCTTAAGTTTAATTAGGAATTAAACCTAGGAATTAGGATTAGACTAACCTTAATAATTATTTTAGGTAAGCGATGAAGCCTATGAAATTTTCAAGGTTATAAATGTAAATTTTAAAATTTACTATTTTACCCTAAAAGGTTAAATTGTCATTTTAAATTTTCTAAAGGTTAGAAATTGTCATCTTAAAGTTTTAGTTCATCACCCTAATCTTTCTAACCAATTTCCAATTTTTAGTTTAATTTTAATTATTTTTTTAAATAATTACAAAATTTGGTAAAAATTGGGAGATTTGAGTTTTGGGATTTTTCATGACCATGGAAAAATTAAGGATTGTTTCTAAGAATGAAAGGATTAATCCATGAAATATTTGTAATTTTTTTATTTATAATTAATTTTTCATAATTAAATTGCTCTAGAGAGTAATAATTAATTAAAAATTAAATATAAAGTATTAATTTCAAACTTTTTTAATAATCTTTTTATTATTTTTTTGAATCTAGCTGTACTTTTGTCATATTTTTTATTTTTCTTTATTAAGTTATGAATTTTTTAAGGTTTTTAGCATTTTCTAGATTTATTAAATTACTAATTTTCTATTAATCTAATTAGTTACCAACACAACCTATGATGGGTTGAAGCTCCATGTGGCGTCGTTTGGTATGTGGGCTTTACACACTAGCAGCCGCGTGGCCCATAGTTTCGTTCATTTCATATGGATGGATCTGTTGTGCGGCTAGATCAAAGTCGTCCATTTATGATACACAGAAATGGACGTTGACCTAAGAACCGTTTGTAATTAACCCCTAAGATCTCTCTCAAATTTTAATGGATTTTCAAGAAACTTGTTCCTAAAGCTTCATCTCAATGAGATAAGCATATCTATACGGTTATGTGTCTATAAGGTGATCATTTTCTTCACAATGCTCCAAACCTGAGCAAGAATTTGTAATTAAAGTCTCATACCTAGTCTCCAGAGGTGAGGTCTCATTCAAGCTTGACACAAGCTCCTCCTTAGCTCAATTTAGTGTGAGTTCATGTCGAGTTATGTCCTAGCTGAAATGGCTTCATGGTTTCACCTAGTAGTACGTTAGAGTTTTTAGAAAGGGCTAATTTAGAATGAGAACTTCTTCATGGAGCTTAGGGAATCCTTTTGAAAAGTTAAATTGAAGTTTCGACAAAATTTCTATCTAACCCAAAAAAATGTTTTGGATTTCAAACCCAAAATTGAGGCTTTCTATGGAGTTTTAAAAGCTGAAACTATAGGGGTTTTTGTTGCTCAGGAGATGGGGAGTGATTTTTCTGTTGAGGGTAATAGGTTTTGAGGACTCTATCAAGCTTCTCTCTTGGTGTGAGCTCTCAAGTATGGCTTCTTATAGCCATGAGGAAGCCATGGATAAGCTTGAACTCAATTGGAGGAGAAGGTTGTGGCTCATGATAAGTTTCAAGATGAAATCCTAACTAAGGATAGCTATGTTGAGCTTCCCTAAAGTTTTATTAGATGAGCGTCAATTATGGTGAATATGCTGACTATGGCATGACTTCTCTCCATTGCAAGGGTGATGAGGTGGATAAGGGCCCAAAAATGAGTAGACTTGAACATTCCGTGTTAATTCAATGAGGCTGAAGTGGATGTCATGTGTGTAGCCTAGTATACCTCCCTCATGATGACTTTTGAAAATGTCAAACTTGGTAGCTTTATGTGTCTTAATGGGTTTTCATGGGTTGGGGGTGTCATGGTGGGTTTAAGGGTTTGGGTAACCCAATAGTAATCTTCCATGGGTTGCATTTGAGCTTAAGCATTAAGCTTGGGCTTATGCTCTTAAGTTGTCTTGTATGGATTTTAGTGACCACGAGCTTAGGTCGTAAATTTATTATCTTAATTCTAGGTCTAATGAGTCCTAATTTTCATTCTTTTAATTAATTAAATATTCATCTAATTAAAGGAGTTGAAAATTTGATCAAAAGATCATGAATGAACAAAAAACAGTGTACGGTTGAAAAATTTACTAGTGGTTGACCCATTGTAGGTCGCCAAATTGGTAAAAAGATTTTTAATATATATATATAGTTTGGGAAAATAATATTTGTGGTTGACCCATTTGTCGATCCCATATAAAAAATAGTTTAAATAAGTGAGCACAATACCACAAATGATGCATCTACCCTGAGGAATAGACACATTACTTGCTATTGAGGCTTGATTAAATAAACTAAAGAATTTATGTTAATCGTTTTAGTCTGGGAACCTTTTTTTTTTACCAACAAATTTCCCCAATCAAATATAAAAGATTAGCTAGGTTCTTAAAGCTTCTTATAGGACAATCCCCTATAGTTAATTACACCTTAAATGACCGAGGTCACCTAAGGAAACTCTTGATTTTGATCAGAAAGTATTATCTTCAAGAATTTCAAAGAGTTGGACTTCAAAGATCAAACCAAGGAGTGTCAAATGGGGAAGGCTCAAATTTGGAACATTATTATCAAATTTAAAGGGAGAAAACTAGGGGTTGTTACAGACGTTGAGGAGAACCTTAAAGACTTCCTAAGCTATCATATGGTTTGGCCTCATTTTCGAGAAAAAAATATCAAATTTTTCATCCCGCCAACTATTGTTATTTAGGGCTTACATTTGTATGACGCAATCGTAAAAATAGCCTTGAAGATACGAGGATTTATGTCATAATGAACGAAAACCTCGAAGCCCAAGACGAGTTAGGGCTTTAAATTGCACAACATGATTGTACAAAGGCCTAAAGATGAGGTGAGGACTTATGTTGCACTAGGCAAACAACCTCAAAATCTTAGGCCTTGTTATTTAATTCTAAGGAAGGATATGTTGTTGTAGCTCCACTTGTTATTGTCAGAAGTTGCCCTCAAAGTTAGTTCCAAGCTCCTCTTCATAGTAGCCGTCCTCAAGCCAAAGGTTCAAAAGAATTAAATAACAAGTTTGTTCAATCATTATAGGGGGTTAAAGTTGATTAGAGCAACACCGGTTAGGATCTCATGGTTCCCTTGTTTCGGTGCCATTATTTTCTTTTGAATTTACTTAGTTTAAACAAGTTTATAAATTGATTTAAACTGAGGAGATCTCGTTAGCAACCATGGGTTACCTCTTCCGAGGGACTCTCGTTAATTCAAAAGGACGTGTTATGAAAGGACGTGTTATGAAATTGTTGTTTTATTGTTTTTGGTTTTGAAAAGGTTATTTAATTTTTGAAAAGTGGTTTTTTAACTTATAATCTTTTCAAAAGTATTATAGTTAAAGCAAGTACTGGTAAGAAAATGCAGTGAAGAAATGAAAAGGAAATTGCATTGAAAAAATGTAAATGTGTACCTGTCATCTTGTCGCACACCCGCTGAAATGTTAGAACTTATGACATACGTATAATTTTGCGGGAAATTGCAGGAAGGGAAAGTAATAAAACCAGTTTTTGGTGTATTTTTCGAGTCCTATGTCATAACATGGTGGGTCCTTAAATTTTTTAATGGATGGTTTTCTTAAACAAAGAATAACAAGTTTAATTGTCCTTCAAATTATCCAAAGGATGCTAAAAATGTTCGGGGCGTAACCCTAAACAACATTTAAAATCCTTTGAAACATTTTGAGTTAATTTAAGCTTACTATATTGTTTAATTGATCATCCAAATTTAAATTTTGTTTCAACGAATTAATACATCATATGCTCAATGAACATTGAAACTTTAATTACACCTATGATTGGGTAACTATCAATTGAGGTTTTATTTACGAATTATGTGAGTGGAGGCTCTTAATGGCAACTTGATTTTATAAGGAATTTAGCCAATTGAAATTCAGGGTTGGTTTAGCAGTGTTTTTAAAATGTTTGTGATTAGTTATATTATCTTTTCTAAATCTCATTAAACAATCTTGGATTAAGCCTAGACCACTACTTAGCCCCTTAAAATTTCAAGGGTAAATTTCTAATTTTAAGAATGTTAAATTGAATGAAATTTAATTCTCATTGAAAGATCACACTTATCATTTCATCACCAACCAGGGGCTTCAAATAAGCTATTATCTTCCAATCTTAAGCCCTCTACCTTAGTATCATCTAATATAATCAATTTCCAAATATAAGAAAAAGAGGAAATTACAATTATACCTTTATTGTGAAAGAGTAAGGAATTGGTTTCTACCTATTAATCTCGTGTTTCAATCACCCAACAAAGTCAATTATGATCATACATTGCCCATTTACCCTTTCATTTAACCTAAATATTAATTAGAGCTCAAATTCCATAATGACTATTTAGATTTTTATGGCCTTATCACTTCATCATTCTTTAAAGTCAACTCAATTGACTTCAAATTTTTTATGCTACCTCACTCATGGGTCAATTAAAATATGAGAGGAGAAAATGAGATATTATTATTTTTATTTAATTTATATAATTTTTTTTAACTCAAAAGTAGGATTTTCAATTTTAATTTATTCAGTTAATCAAAGCACATTTTTTTGTTCATGAAAAATTTATTGGAAGTTCACCTAGGTCAGGGACTGCTTGGACAAAATTCCATAATTTTTAAAATTATATTTTAATTATTATAATTATTTATTGATTTTATGATTAATAAAATAAAAAATATAATTTAATTTCAGAAAATTACTTTTATACTTTTATTAAACTTCTCTAAGTCTAGAGAACTTAGAGAAACAAAATCTTCATTTTTAAAATTTTATTTTATTTATTATAATTATTTTAATGGAAAATGAAGAAAAATACATTTTTAGCATTTAAAAAAAACATAAATAAATTTGAATAATTAGGAAAAATATTTTAAAGGGCCTCAAGTGATCACATAATAATTAGGAACAATTTGGTGCATTTTCATATTTTTACAATTCATTATTATTTTTAATTATTTTTAATTTGAAAAGTAGTTCAAAATTGAACTATTTATTTTAAAAAAATTTTTCTTTTTTTCTAGGTGCCCATGATCATGAGTAACTCAAAAATCTATTTTTTCATAATTTTTCTAATTATAGTTATGTTCTTATAATTATTTTAATGTAAAAATGTCATTTTACTTAGAAAACAGACTTTAGTGATAAAATTAATTCAAATGAATTTCAAATTTTTACAGAGAGTTAAAATGGTTATTATATACAGTATGAAATAATTTATTGTAATTTTTTAATCATTTTATATTTATTTTAATTTTAATGAATTTTCATTGTTTAATTAGTAGAAAATTATCTACAAACATTAAAATGCATTTTATATTTTTCCCAAATCCTCTGACCATAAGAAACCTACCAAAACAAGTTTCATATTTTTCTAACTTATATTTTAATTAAAATAATTAATTTAATAAAAACTAGGCAAGTAAACTTGAAAATTATGGTTTGAAAGCTAGAGGTCTCCTCTGACCTTGAAAAAATCAGGAAGCATCCTCATTGTCATGAGAAATCAACCACTAAAATTTCAAGCCATGGTGATTTATATTTACTTAAATAGAATTGTCTAGTGAGTATTTAATTATTTAAAAACCAAATATATGTCAAATAATTTTTATTTTTATTCCATATTATTCTCTTTTATTAAGTTCTACACCAAGTTATATATTTTATAAGTTTTTGAATTAAAATAAATAAAAAATAACATATTTTCCTATCTATCCACGTCAACCTATGGCGATCTAAACTTTCCACACTTCGCCGCGCTACTGGACTTTATCCGCGTCAGCTGCCACGCAGGCCCCGCTTTATGAACTGTCTCTTCGTATGACTCCTCTGAACTGTCCACACTAAAATGCTTTTATCTCACTCGATACTCAATGAATCACTCATAGTTTGTTTTTATAGCTTCATCTAGTCAAAACAAACACATCCCTACATCTAGATACACTTGAACTTAACATTCTCTTCACAATTGATGAAACTGAGCCTGATTTTAGGGTTTGTGATCTATACCTTAGCCCAATAGGTGAGGCCTCAATTGGGTTGGTTGTAGCATTCGTTGTGAATCCACGAAGCTCCTCCAAACACCAATTTACACTAAGGCTGAGCCTAGGCAAGAGTTTGATCAAGTGGTGATGTGGCCTTAGTCTAGAAGTGGGTTACATTGCTCAATAGAGGGGGTTTTGATGGGGAACTTCCTCATTTGGTTTAAGAAAGCTTATGGGTTGTTTAATTTAAGCTTTGGTGGAGTTTAATGGAATGACAGAAAACACTCTGGATTTTAAACTCAAAATTGACCTCAGGCAGTGGATTTTAGTGGAGTAAAATAATTGGAATGAACTCAAGGCAGCTTGGAGTGGCTCTGGAAGCAAATTGGTAGAGTTTCCCCAAGGATTTTGGCACACTTCGATGTTGGTCAAGAATGGAACATTTTATAGTCATTGTCAAAGGGAGGGCCTCAGCCTCATATTGGCTAGTGCAAATAATCTGAGGTGGAAAGGAGATCAACGCAAGCATCCAATGAGGAAGTGCCACAATGGATGGGTTCAATTTGGGGTTCAAAGGAGGGAAGGTCTCATCAGATTTAAGCTTTCCAGTGACTAGGGTGGTTGGCCAGAGGTCAGGTGGTGGCTAGCTGAGTTAAAGAGGGTTAGAGAAGTCTTAATTTTGAATAACCTCAAGGCTTGATAGGTGATAGCATGGGGGGAAGAGTTTAACAAAAATGGGGGAGAATATCTCCTTAATTTGGGGGACCCTTGGTCTATGGCTCAAATTTTGGTACTTGGAAGATATGATTTGCATTCTAGATGGCTAACTAGAGCAAGAAAGGGTTAATATTGGTTATGCAAAAGATTTGAGTCAATTTGGAGTTTTACATTCAAAATAAGGGTTTTTGTTTAAACTTGGGCCTAGGTTGGGCTTGTGTTAAGATTTAGGTCAAGTGATTGACCAACTTGATGTGGATGATTATCATAAGAAGTTTGGAAAAGGAATTGGGTGATTTTGATTTGATTGGAAGGCTCAAATTAGTGGAATTTGGCTCATGGTCAATTTTATAGCTTTTGGGCTAGACTTGGGTTTAGATTGGGCTAGGGCTTGGGTTTGGCTCAATTGATTGCTCAATTTGGTTCAAAAAATTATGATGAAGAGTTTTTGATATCATTTGGGTTGAAATTATGGAGCTATGAGGTTTAATTTGGTGACATTTGAATTTTAAGATAAAATTTTGATTTAAATGGTTTTTGGGTGAGTTTTGAGTTTAGGTTAAGGCCAATTGAGGCTTCAAATTCATTAGGGAGGATGTTATGAGGAGTTTGGAACTCAAAATTAGGGAAATTGGTTTGGTCATGGGGTTCAATTTGGGGAATTTGAGTACATTGTCAAAATTGGGAATTTTAAGTGGGCTTGAATTTTGTTTCAATTAGGTTCAATTATGCTTCAATTGAGATTGGGCATGATGAATTTTGATTTGAATTTGAAATTGGGGAAGATTGAAGTCAAATTTGTGGAAATTTGGGGTAATTAGCCTGAAAGGGCAAAATTGGTCAAGATTGGTGAAATTTGGTATTCATAAGTGATCAAGATTGGTTTTGGAAGTGTTTGAAATGATTTGGGAGGCTTTAAGAAAATTTAGGCCACCAAGGGCATTTTGGTAATTTTGGCAAAGTAAGGGGTATTTGGGAATTTTCGAAATTTTTGAATGTTTTGGCCAGTTTGAGTGGTTTAAAGAAGTTCGTGGTGATTTTTGGACAAAATTTGGTAGTTTGGGTAATTTTTGAAAATTTAGGGCTTTAAGGTAATTTTGTTGTTTTGAGAAAGTTTGAGGGCAAAAGGCTAAATTAGGCAGTTAGGGAGGATGAAATCAAATAAGGAAGTCAATCATAAAATTATCCTTTTTTGAACCATGAGACTAAAGGAACTGTTGACCTCATTTTTGGTTGAGGTTTAGTTTTTCCTCTTTAGTAGCCTAGGGTTAAGCCATAGAACTTTTCCTGTTCACTATTCCTAGAAAACTAGACATGGAACCCTCACCATTAGAAATTCTACCCGCTTCTTTACTCAACCTGGAGTTCCACATATTGCTCCCGTCCTCTATGTACTCNATTATATTGAGGTTAATTACAAAATTTGGACCTGGTCATAGACATTTGGCCACATAGATAACCCCAAAATAAACAAATTTTCAAAGTTTCAAAGCAAGCGAAGGAAAGCGCCATTAGGTTGCATAATAGGTTTTCAGGTATCGTCCATTTATTGGTAACATGTGTCTTTGCCCTGGAAGTCCACTAACTGGTAGGCTCCACATGTGTTGACCTTTTCAACGACAAATGGTCCCTCCCAAGTTGGCTCAAAATTTTCACTTATTCTGCGTCGTGCAAGAATAGGTTTTTTGAGCAGAAGTACGAGGTCACCAACTTTAAATGTCCTTAGGAGGACCAATTTGACATGGGCTTATACCAGCTTGGCTTGGTAAAGCTCCAAGTGTTGTTGTGCTTCTAATTATTTTCCCTCAAGACTTTATAGTTCTTCAAATCTGAGTTTTGCACTTTCTCTTGTTATGAGGTGGTTGACAACAACAACTCTAAGAGACAATGTGTGGATTTCTAACGATAGCACAACCTTGGACCCGTACACGAGCATATAGGGTGTACACTGAGTAGGAGTCCTAAAAGTCATCTGTTAGGCTCACAAGGCTTCTAATAGTTTGTTGTGCCAATCCCTTTTATTTTCATCCTGTGTTTTCTTGAAAATCTGTACCAATATTTTGTTGAAGGCTTCAACCAGACCATTTGTTATGGGATAGTAAATCGTAGAGTATTTCCAATCTATCCCGTGTCTTTGGACAAAATTATTGATTTTGGTGCTTTTGAAAGTTGTCCCATTGTCAAAATTATTTTTCGCGGTACTCCAAAATAGTAGATAATTTAGCTTTTGAAGAATTGAAAGACCTGCTGCGTCATAATCTCATGGAATGGTACTTCCTCTGCCAATTTGGAGAAGTAATCTGTAGCGGCAAGTATAAACCACGAGGCAACAGTTGGGTGTAGCACATTCGTAGGTTGGTGTAAGACCACCCCATGCACTTGGCATTGGTGATATTTTCTGGCTGTATCCATGATATCGGAGATCATTGCTGACCAATAATATCCGAGTCTCTTGATCTTTATTTTCATTTTTGGCTCTGACTGATGAGCACCACACAGTTCGGCATGTACTTCTTTGACAATGTTTTATGCTTTGGCTCTGTTCAAACACCGTAGCCACATCTGGTCGAATGATCTTCTGTAGAGAACGTTTCCCAACAAGGCATAAGACATGGCTTTTCTTGTTATATGATGTGCTTCAGACTTATCTTCTAGCAGCTTTCTAGTATGAAAATACTATATTAATGGCTTGCGCCGGTCTTCGTTGATGTTTGCAACTGTATTTATTGCTTCTTCTTTTTGGAGCTTGTGTAAGGTTTCAAGGTTGATTTGAGACAAGAAATTTCTTCCTTGTATTGTGATTTCAATGGAATCCTCCGACAGACATGCCATTACTTTAACGAGTTTTGCTAGAGCGTCGACATGAGCATTATCTCCCCTAAGAATCTAGTAGAAAGTCACATTAAGGATCTGCTCCAGCAGCTTCATGGTGTATTGATGGTACTCTGCTAATATTGGTTTTAAAATTTTGTATTGTCCGGTGACTTGCTGGATAACGAGTTGAGAGTTGCCATAAATGACAATGTTCATTATATCCATTAAGATTGCCACTTCCAACCCGGTGATTAAGGCTTCATATTCTGCTTCATTGTTGGTGCACAACTTTGTCAGGTGTTGTGAGAACCTCAACATACCCTTATCTGGTGTGATAAAGATGAAACTGATCCCTACTTTGTCTGGTATAACTATGCCTGATCCTTTGTCTTTTCTGGCTATTGAAGCTCCATCGAAGTACATTTCCTAGCACTGCGCACTAAAAAATTCCATTTATAGTATTTGTTCATCTGGTAACTCGTCGTTGAGAGACGATCCAGCCGGCAGTGGGTGTGCAGTGAGAAAATCTGCTAGTATATGTCCCTTGATAGCATAGAGAAGAACAAAAGTTATATTTGTTGACCTCATTTTTGGTTGAGGTTTAGTTTTTCCTCTTTATTAGCCTAAGGTCTAGCCATAGGACTTTTACTGTTGACTATTCCAAGATAACTAGACATGGAACCCTCACCATTAGGAAATCCAAACTCTTCTCCAATAACTTTGAAGTTCCACATATTGCTCTCAACCTCTAAACACGTAGTAGGTGGGGTCACTGTGGGGGACTTGCTCTCAACCTCTAAATACTTAGTAGGTGGGGTCACTGTGGGGGAAACTCAAGATGAGTCCCTTAGGATTGCTGTACCTTAGGGTTGACCTTAGTGTTGGTCTGGAGCTAAGGCACTCACTACACTTATCTGCACCCACAATCACTCACAACCCTCAACTGTGGGGGAACTCAAGATGAGTCACCCTTAGGATTGCTGGACCTTAGGGTTGACCTTGGGTTTTGGTCTGGAGCTAAGGCACTCACTACACTAATCTGCACCCACAATCGCTCACAACCCTGAACTTGGTCTGGAGCTAAGGCATTCACTACACTCATCTACACTCACAATCACTCACAACCCTGAACCCAGNACCTTAGGGTTGACCTTGGTTGTTGGTCTGGAGCTAAGGCACTCACTACACTTATCTACACCCACATTCACTGACTCAAATTTCTAGCCTAGATCCCTTGATCTTTTGGGATACTCATGTAGATGGTCGCCTAAACCTAATAGCCCTAGTGNATTTTCGAATCAGTCCTACATTTCTGATTCTCTACGTTTGAGGCCGGTCCTTACATTCCGACACTTTCTTTTAAGAATTAACCTACATTTCAATTCTCAGTTCCGAATCAGTCCTATATTTCTGATTCTCTACATTTGAGGTCGGTCCTTACTTTCCGACACCTTCTTTGGAGAATTGACTTACATTTCAATTCTCATTTCTGAATCAGTCCTACATTTCTGATTCCTTAAATTTGAGGTCGAACCTTACATTCCGACACTCTTTTGAGAATTGACTTACATTTCAATTCTCATTTCTGAATCAGTCCTACATTTCTGATTCTCTATGTTTGAGGTCGAACCTTACATTCCGACACTTTCTTTTGAAAATCAATCCTACATTTCAATTCTCATTTCTGAATCAGTCCCACATTTCTGATTCTTTACATTTGAGGTCGTACCTTACATTCTGACACATTCTTTTGAGAATTGACTTACATTTCAATTTACATTTCTGAATCAGTCCTACATTTCTGATTCTCTACGTTTGAGGCCGAACCTTACATTCCGACACTTTCTTTTGAGAATTGACTTACTTTTTAATTCTCATTTCTGAATCAGTTCTACATTTCTAATTCATTACATTCGAGGTCGGTCCTTACATTCCGACACCTTCTTTGGAGAATTGACCTACATTTCAATTCTCATTTCCTAATCAATCCTACATTTTTCATTCATTATATTCAGGGTAGGTCCTTACACTCTGACTCTCTCCCTCTCTCCATATTTTGAGTCGATATTTGAATCTCAATTCCTACCTCGGGGTCAACACTTACATTTTGACTCCCATCCTTTGGAAATCTTTGAAATTTTATAACTCAAAATTCACTCTCCAATCCCCAACGAGAGTCTCTACTCCTTGATTTCAATCAGGCGATCACCTGCTAATTCCCTAGGAGAAATAAATCACGCACACAACTCTACACATACTTCTGGGTCTGCTGACTTAGGAGTTTGTATTGGTTTTTATTGATTTCATCGGTCAACGCCAATACGCGCGGTGTGCTTGCCCAGCACTCCACACCTATTGGGGGTCCATTTGTTGACCTCATTTTTTGTTAAGGTTTAGTTTTTCCTCTTTAGTAGCCTAGGGTCTAGCCATAAGAATTTTCCTGTTGACTATTCCTAGATAAATAGACATGGAACCCTCACCATTAGAAATTCTACCCTCTTCTCCACTCAACTTAAAGTTCCACATGTTGCTCTCAACCTTTAAATACTTAGTAGGTGAGGTCACTGTGAGGGAAACTCAAGATGAGTCACCCTTCAGATTGCTGGACCTTAGGGTTGACCTTAGTTTTGGTCTGGAGCTAAGGCACTCACTACACTAATCTGCACCCACAATCGCTCACAACCCTGAACTAAACTCAAGATGAGTCACCCTTAGGATTGTTGGACCTTAGGGTTGACCTTGGGTGTTGGGCTTGCTAAGGCATTCACTACACTCATCTACACTCACAATCACTCACAACCCTAAACTCAAATTTCCACTCAAATTTCTAACCCTCACTACACTTATCTGTACCCACAATCACTCACAACCCTGAACTCAAATTTCTAGCCTAGAGCCCTTGATCTTTTGGGATAGTCATGTAGATGGTCCCATAAACCTACTAGCCCTAGGGTTATGGTTTGTCTAAGACCACTATGTAGAGGACCCAAAATGGGGTTTCCTTTGGTCCATGACTTATTGGTGATGATTGGTACCTCAACTCTACCAAAATACTCATCTTCGCCTTTTACCCCTAAAACACCCCTCTTTGACCCAAAACCCCAAAAATTCCAAAAATTCTTAAAAAATCCCAATAAATCCAAAATATTCTCAATTTCATTTCTCTTAATTACCCCATGACCCAATTTAGCCAATTAAACCTCAACTACCACATGACCCACTTTGGCCAATTTGACCATCTTTAACCAAAATCCCCAAATTGCTCTTAAAGACCCAAATTTCCCCAAATCCAACTCAAATGTCCATAAATTTGATCTCAATTGAGAAGACCCAAATTTCCCCAAATCCAACTCAAATGTCCATCAATTGGGTCTCAATTGACCCCAAATCCAATCCTAAACTCAAATTCACTTTCCCCAAATCCAACTCAAATGTCCATCAATTTGATCTCAATTGACCCAAATTCCAATCCTGAACTCAAATTAACTTTTTATATGACCAAACTAAATGAAATCCATGCTCAATTGGTCCATTATTTGAGCCCAATTTTGATTTGGGTCAAAACCCCAATTTTGACCACATGACTTAATCTCACCAAATTGAACCCCATAGTCTAGTCAATTGGCCTCAATTAATGTTTCAAAATCTTTCTAACATTCATATACATCAAAATCAACCATCAATTGACCTTGATTAAGTTTCAAATCCATTTTATTTTGGCCTAAATCCAAAATTTCCAAATTTAGCCCCAAATTGGATAAGTCCCCAAATTTCACACAATTGATTGCCTTAACCTCCAAATTGGCATCCAATTCTTATTGAAAAATCTTCATGAGGTCCATATTGACCATTTACAACAATCAATTTGGACTTAGACCAAGGCTAACCTACCCAAGCCTAGCCCAACATGACCAAATATAATTTAGACCTAGCCCAAGGCTAACCCAAGCTAGACCCAAGCCTAGCCCAACATGACCAAATTGATTGAATAAAATTCCTTCAAATTGACCTTTCAATTGAACTCAAAACCACTTCCATCCTTCACCAAAGTTGTTCATTATCCCTCAAATTGACCCTCCAATTGAGCTCAAAACCACTTCCATCCTTCACCAAAGTTGTTCCCTATGATCATCTAAGGTTAACCCAAGCTAGACCCAAGCCTAGCCCAACATGACCAAATTGATTAAAGTTCAAAATTTTTTCAAATTGACCTTTCAATTGGGCTCAAAACCATTTCCATTCTTCACCAAAGCTGTTCCTTGTGAAATTGACCTTTCAATTGGGCTCAAAACCATTTCCATTCTTCACCAAAGTTGTTCCTTGTGACAGCTAGACCCAAGCCTATCCCAACATGACCAAATTGATTAAAGTTCAAAATTCCTTCAAATTAGCTAGACCCAAGCGTAGCCCAACATGACCAAATTGATTAAAGTTCAAAATTCCCTCAAATTGACCAAGACCCAAGCCTAGCCCAACATGACCAATTTGATTAAAGTTCAAAGTTCCTTCAAATTGACCCCCAGCTAGACCCAAGCCTAGCCCAACATAACCAAATTGATTAAAATTCAAAATTCCCTCAAATTGACCCTTTTTGGGCTCAAAACCACTTCCATCCTTCACCAAAGTTGTTCCTTATGATCATCTACACCAAATAAAATAATTAATTGAGCCAATTGACATGGCTAACCTAGCCCAAACCCAAGTTTTGATCATTTGCACTCACTTGGACCCATACACTAATTGTGACTTAACCACCCTAAGGCGACCAAATTAACTCCACCACAACCATTCGTTGGACTTAGTGACCATTACAAACACCATCAAATCACCTAAATTAAGCCGTGGACCAAAGGTCCCCAAAATTAAGGGATCTTATTTCCAAAAATGCACATGCTTAGGATATCTTTGCCAAATCCAAGCACATTTGCATTAAATTATTGTGATGGATTCCTCTGGATGCTTTAAGCTCCTAGCCACCTCACCTTGGCCGGCCGACCAGCAGTAGCCGGAAAAGCCCAAAACTGAGAGCCACTCCCATGGAACCTCACCCAAATCAAACCTAGAGGCCATCTCATCCAAATCAAACTATGGAGCTCCTTTGCCCTCCACCTAAGCACCACAATGCACCCAGGCTTATGCCCTGAGAGCCACCCCATGACCATTTTTATAAAAACCCACCTCCCACGGCCATGGGAGGTGTGCTGAAATTTCCTTAGAGATGTCTCTCCAAACTTTACACAGAGCTTCCCTAAGATCCCCTCAATGCATTCCAACCATTTTTCCTCACCCATTCCAATTGCAAGTACCCAATTTTGAGCTCGAAACCCTGTCGGAAACCAAGACAGAGCCCAATACACTTCCACATTCCACCAAACTTCACTTACTTGTGCCCACACCTTCACAAGAGTGAAAGAAGACAAAGCCCCATCAAATCCCCCTTCCATAGAGCCTCTACCATAGCTCTAGACCAACACCCAAATCCGGCCGTGATCGAATTCAAGACCAGGGACTCAATCCCTAGCCACCTTGGACCCTAACAAATGTGCCAACCACCTCTGATCAAAGCCTCCCTCCTCAGAGCAAAGGTATAAAACTCCTCCTCCTACCGAGCTTATTTTGATTCCCCATTTACATAAGCTTGATTTCATGGCATCTCAACCCTATGGATGTGTCCGTCTCACTTAGACGATTCCATAGAATCAAACCCAAAGTGATTTGGTTGAGTCTAGGCCAAAATCTTAAGGTTTTAAGTCTGGACGGTCACGCGATCATTCTATCGGGGATGATGACGGGGAGCCGTTTGATCAAGCGTGTATCAAATGGACGGGGGAGATCGAGCCGGACAGCGCTTTGAGACATAAACAGCGGGCCGAGTCAGCAAACTGCGTGGACGGCGGCGTCCAACTAGAGCGCGCCACGCATGCCTTCGGAGCTTCCTAGGATCTAGTTAGCACGCGCTGTTTAAATAGATAAATAAGACTTTTTCCTATTTATTTAAATACCCCTAACTTATAAAATCAACAACTTTGTGTAGAAAAATCACAAAAATAAAATAAAAATAGCCTCTTGCTAAGTGAAAAGAGGAGAATAATGTGGAATATTTTTTAGTCCTTTTGATGCATAAAATTTTTTTAATTAATAAAATTGTGGAATAATTTTCAAGTCCATTTGATGCATAAAATATTTTTAATTAATTAAATACTATTCACAGAGGACAACAATGTGGAATAAATTTTAAAATAATTTGATGCATAAAATATTTTTAATTAATTAAATACTATTTGGTGTGGAATAATTTTCATGTCCATTTGATGCATAAAATATTTTTAATTAATTAAACACTATTTGGAATCATTAGATTCTCCATGCATATTGACACATCACCTTGGCTTGAAATTTTGACATGTTGTAGTCTCTGTTAAGAGAAACATCCTCTAATTTTTCGAAAGTCAGATGAAGTTCCTATACAGAGATCAATTTTTTTCAAGTTGTTTCACATTATTTCCTTGAAATAATCATTNTGGCCTTGGTGAAGCCTCAAATCCATTTGATTTTGGCCTAAATCCAAAATTCCCAAATTTAGCCCCAATTTGACTAAGTCCCTAACTTTCACCCAATTGATTGCCTTAACCTATAAATTGGCATCCAATTCATGTTGAAAACTCTTCATGAGGTCCCTATTGACCATTTACAATAATCAATTTGGACTTAGCCCAAGGCTAACCCAAGCTAGACCCAAGTCTAGCCCAATACCCAAATTGATTAAAGTTCAAAATTCTTTCAAATTGACCTTTCAATTGGGCTCAAAACCATTTCCATTCTTCACCAAAGCTGTTCCTTGTGTCAAATTGACCCTCCAATTGAGCTCAAAACCACTTTCATCCTTCACCAAAGTTGTTCCTTGTGATCATCTACATAAAATGCAACAATAAATTGAGCCACTTGACATGGATAACCTAGCCCAAATCCAAGTTTTGATTATTTGCACCCACTTGGATCCATACACTAAATGTGATCTAACCACCCTAATGCCACCAAATTAACTCCACCGTAGCCATTAGTTGGACTTGGTGACAAGTCCAAACACCATGAAATCACCTAAATCAAGCCATGGACCAAAGGTCACCCAAATGAAGAAATCTTATTTCCAAAAATGCACATGCTTAAGACATCTTTTTTCAAAATCCAAGCACATTTGCATTAAATTGTTGTGATGGATTCCTCTGGGTTCCCTGAGCTCCTAGCCACCAAACCCTGGCAGGCCGGCCAGCCTAGTGGCCAGAAAAGCCCAAAACCAAGAGCCACTCCCATGGTACCTCACCCAAATAAAACCTAAAGGCCAGCTCATCCAAATCAAACTATGGAGCTCTTCTGCAACACCTAAGCACCACAATGCACCCAAACTTATGCCTTGAGAGCCACCCCATGGCCATTTTTATTTAAAATCACCCCTAAGCACCACAATGCACCCAAACATTTGCCCTGAGAGCCACCCCATGACCATTTTTATAAGAACTCACCTCCACGGCCATGGGAGGTAAGCACCATAATGCACCCAAGCTTATGCCCTGAGAGCCACCCCATGGCCATTTTTATAAAAACTCACATTCCACGACCATGGGAGGTGTGCTGAAATTTTCTTAGAGAGGTCTCTCCAAAATTTACACAGAGCTTCCCTAAGATCCCCTCAGCGCATTCCAACCATTTTTCCTCACCCATTCTCATTGTCGAAGCCCAATTTTGAGCTCGAAACCCTGTCGGAAACTAGGACAGAGCCCAATACACCTCCACACTCCGCCAAACTTTAATTATTTGTGATCGCACTTTCACAAGAGTGAAAGAAGCCAAAGCCCCATCTAATCCCCCTTCCACAGAGCCTCTACCATAGCTCTAGATCAACACCCAAATCCGGTTGTGATTGAATTCATACCTAGGCCTTACACCAAGAACAGAGACATAATCACTAGCCTCCTCGGACCCGAATGAACGTGTCGAGCACCTCTGATCAAAGCCTCCCTTCTTAGAGCAAAGGTATAAAACTCCTCCTACTCCCGATCTTATTTTTATCCATTTACTTAAGCTTGATTTCATGGTACCTTAGCCGTATGGATGTGTTCGCCTCACTTAGACGATCGAAGCCTCCCTTCTTAGAGAAAAGGTATAAAACTTCTCCTTCTCCCGAGCTTATTTTGATTCTCCATTTACAGCAAAGGTATAACCTCACTCACTCTCCCGAGCCTTTACAAGCTCTCCATTTGTAATGGCTTACTTTTATGGCCTCTTAACCGTATAGATATGTTCGTCTCACTTAGACGAGTCCATAGGATCAAAACCCCTCACTCACTCTCCCGAGCCTTTACGAGCTCTCCATTTACAATGGCTTAATTTCATGGCTATAAAACTCCCCATTATCCCGAGCTTATTTTGATTCTCCATTTATTTAAGCTTGATTTTATGGCCTCAAACTCCTCCTCCTCCCGAGCTTCTTTTGATTCTCCATTTACTTAAGCTTGATTTCATGGTACATTAATCATATGGATTATGTTCGTCTCACTTAGACGAGTCCATAGGATCAAACCCAAAGTGATTTGGTTAAGTCTAGGCTGAGATCTTAAGTTTTTAGTGTGGACGGTCACGGGATCATTCCATCGGGGATGATGACGGGGAGTCGTTAAATCAAGCGTGTATCAAATGGACGGGGAAGATCGAGCCGGACAGCGCTTCAGGACATAAACAGCGGGCCGAGTCAGCAGCTACATGAACGACAGCGTCCAACCAGAGCGCGCCACGCATAACTTCGGAGCTGCCTAGGATCTAGTCAGCATGCGCTGTTTAAAAAGATAAATAGCGCTTTTTTCTATTTATTTAAATACGNCAGAGCGCGCCACGCATGCCTTCGGAGCTGCCTAGGATCTAGTCAGCATGCGCTGTTTAAATAGATAAATAGCTCTTTTTTCTATTTATTTAAATACACTTAACTTAGAAAATACATAACTTTATGTAGAAAAATCACAAAAATAAAATAAAAATACCCTCTTATTCAGTGAAGAGAGGAAAATAATGTGGAGTAATTTTCAAGTCAATTTGGTGCATATTTTAGTTTTAATTAATTAAACACTATTTTGAATCATTTGATTCTCCATGCATATTGACACATCACCTTGGCTTGAAATTTTGACATATT
>JXCR01123836.1:38813-81529 GCA_002079205.1 Phalaenopsis hybrid cultivar | reverse complement strand
TTATGGCGGGGGGGGGGGTTTATGGTTATGACAACACTAGTTAGGATCCCACGATTCTCTCGTTCTGGTACCACTATTTTCTTTTGATTTTACTTTATTTAAATTAGTTGTTAAGCTCATTTAAACTAGGCAGATCTTGTTAGCATTCGTGGTTTACCTCATTCGAGGGACTCCCATAAATTCAAAAGGATGTATTATGTTTGTTTGTTATTTTTTGAAAATGTTGTTTAAGTTTAATTTTGTCAAGGTTTATCATAATTTTTAAAACTGTTATTTTGGTCTTCTTTGAAAAGAATCTCAACCAAACATGCATAAGATATTAAAGCGATTACAACTTGTAGAAATAAAATGACAATAAATAAACTGTAAATGTGTACCTGTCATTTTTTCCCAGCTCCCGCTGAAATGTTAGCATCCATAATCAAGATTCATCCAAATTTAATGGATCTTCTAGATAACCATTAGTGATGCCTAAACGCAAGGCTTTTTGTTCTCTGGTGCTTAGGTACCAGATGCTGGCGCATAGAAACCGGATCAAAGTTGGCCATTTTGCTTCATTTGGCTCATATTTGCTCCATTTTTTTTTATTTGCTACATTTACTCCATTTAATGTACCCACAACCAAAAACATCAAAAATATCTTTCATTAACGCTCAATATTATTAAAAATATTCATTAAATGTACAAATAAAAGCAACATATTTTAAGCATGTCAATTTTGAAGTGAATTTCTGTTTTGTAAATGAAAATTAGACTTTGTATTAGAGGATATAGTGTAAATGCATATACATACTAAATATTTCCTCTTAAGAATATATTTTTAGGTGTGCAGTTAATTGCATAAGGGGCTGCATTGGAGGGAATGATTAATTCTATGACTTACTTTTTTGTTGGGAATAAAATTCAAAACTATTATATTTGTAAAAGGGTTGGAGCAACTAAAGTTGCAGATAATATTAGAAAGAGATATCAGAAAGTCTAAATAAACTGTCAAAATTACATACTAAATATGAAATAATGATTATTACTTAAAGATTGATTGATTTTAAATTTGACTAAGAAAGAAGGCGTATCAAAATAAAAGCCCCAAGCTTCGAGCCAAAGAATTAGATCAAATTTCCTTAGTTGGCAACAGTTAAGCCTGAAATTAGAAAACTAGCAGCCTACTAAGGCTATTAAGGTTGTCGAAGATCGATAATCGATAAACCCTTATCTGTATTTTATCTTTAACCTAATCTTTCACTGTAGCTACACCAACTCTTTCAAGAGTTGATTTCTTCCACAATTTCTCCACAAATGTAAAGGCAATGACCCACATAAGTTTTCTCTTATCAACAACATCACTTAGTAGATTACTTTCAAACCTCTAAACAAATTTTGAGTAGGGAGTGTTTCATTAGATGTAAGATTTTTCATTTCTTTCATCAATGAGAAATCAATTTTCCATTGCAAAAAAGGAAGTTAGATTTCCCATTGTCTGAAGAATTGAATACTTTTACATCTTATGAAATACTTCATTCTTGCATATAATTTTGTGGCATGTAAGTAATCTAGTTAAATGTTGTGGAGGAAAGGATGCTTAGATTTTTTATTGGTTTCTCAATTGGAGACAAAATATGAAGTAAATATATTTATGAGAGGGTTTGTGTATCTACGGGGGCATACACTATTAGAGAGAGATGTCATAATTGATTGGGTGTAAATGTTGATCGTTTAATGATATTTGACAGAACTAACATTGCAAAGATGTCAAATTATCCGACCTAGAGCCGAGATGATATAGGTTCCAAATAAATTTGTTCCAAAATTTTTTCTCATAGTTCTTCATGTTTATTTTAATCCGAGTTTCATGTATGAGGCAAAATTACAATCAAATTTTGAGTGATTATCATATTTTCAGCTAATATCACATCCTTACACTAAAGCAACATCCTACATAAGAAATACTTTTCTAGACTTACCAATCTTAAGATATGATAATTCCATATTCATAGTATTTATTAAATCCTATTCAATGTAAATACAGCTTGCAAACCAAACAACCCCTTAAACAAAAGGCCAACATTCGACAACATATTGCATTCATGATCCCACCATCATCTTATACAATTTTTTCTCTAACTCTAAGAGGTATATTCTATCACACAATAGGCCAGCTACATTCCTCCACCTCTATTAACAAACTTAAATTCTACTAATAACATCCCCATCTATATCACCATTGCTTTAAACAAGTGACCCAAGATATCTATTAAGTTCACACTTTTTAAGGACTTGATCACCAATATTTATAACTCTGCCACTAGAGCTACTACTACTGAAATTACATTTCATGTATTTTACATATGAATTTAGTGTTATGTATGCAAATAATTTTTAATGAAAGAATTTTGGGTTTTACATTTAAGCATGTATAATGTCATCATATTTAAATAATTTGGCTTAGGGTTCTTCAAAATAAACGAAAAATTAAAAACTTTAGAAGCTTCAAAGAGGAAGAAAGGAAGACTGAAATCCTTAAAAGATCTATAGGTACAAGGCAAATCAAGTAAGACTGAAATAAGAAACAGAGAGACAAAACATACCAACAAAAACTATAAAAATAAAGGAAAACCATCAAACAAACCACCGAAGCTAAGAGAAGAAGAGTAATCAACTAGAACTCAGAACTTATTGATACACCTAAAATATATAGACTTTTTATACACATTATTATACCTATTTTTGGGATATTACAGTTTAATGAAAGGTATTTGTGTATTTTTCTTTTAGATACAATTAAATCAATGAAAAATTGTAAGACGAGTGAAAAAGGGTCAAATTTGGAGCAAAAATGAACTGAGGCCCCTAAGCACACAAGACTGGCGCTTACGCACTAGTTATACAGAGAGAGCAGCGCCTAAGTGCTAGTACCCCGTGCTTAAGCGGCAGAAGTAGTTATTTGATGATTCTCTCAATTTAGACAAATTCTTGAAGTGGTGTTTAAAGATACCCCTGGTAAAAACGTGGGAAATATCCCATGGACACAAAAATTCAATCAATTGGCCTATGAAAGGAGGAAACTTCCAGAAGATTCATTGAATGAAAACACATTCTGAAAAAATGCCAAGACAACCCTTGGATTTTTATTAAAGAAGACTTAGATCATAAAAGGAGGGAGCTAATCCACATCAAGCAGCCATCATTTATCCAAGTAACCGCCACTGCCGCCGCCCGCCGCCGCCGTCCACCACTTTTATTTTATTTTAAGTTTTAGTTTGTATTATAAGTGAAGGAAAAGAATTGAAATGAACTTTAAGACATTTGATGGAGAGGATTTAAGATAAGTGTTTATCTTTGTGAATACATTTGATTTTAATTTAGATTTTTTGTTTGTGTGCATGATTCATACTTTTAAACTCATGTGTGTTTGTGTTTTCTTCATGGATTCTGAGTAGTTTTACTTATCATTTTCTTTAAAAGTGATAAGTGATTAAGTGTTGAAAGGAAGTTACGTGAAGTATTAGACTTCAATGTTGGAAGAAGTTTTGTTGATTTGAAACCTTGTACTTCATTTTCTTCTTAATTTGGTCAGCTAAGATGTTAATACCTGTTGTGAGAACATGTAATATTTAAGATTGTATTGTCTCGGTCAAAAAATGTTAAGAATAACATATTAATTTCATGGATGAGAATGTAGTTTATGGAGTTGAGTGCAAATAAATATGAAAATAAACTTTCATGGGTGTAGAATTATAGGACTTTAGAGTGACTAGCTACAACCCCCCAACTTGATTTATAGTTTTAAGTTTTGATTCAAGATGTTAGCCCTGAGGTCGAGGGAGAAGAAGGAACTCTAAAGTGAGAGCTAATATCTTCCCTACCTAATCGGTCTGTAAAGCTATTCAAACTATAGATTAGTCAATGTTTTTTATAGAATCTCTAGTAAGGGTAAAGAATATTTTTACTCCAGTTTGGCACAACACATTTAGAATACTTTCACAAAAGAATTTCTATACTTCCTACTGATTCATGAGAAGGAAAAAAGATATTTTAGTTATATTGCCTTCATCCTGCATATATTTAGTTAAGTTAATTACTTTCTTACTTTATTTTCAATTATAAAAAATTATAAAAAAAATTGAATTTTCATTCCTATTATAACATCTTAAGTTTGAGTAAGAATATTTTGCTTAGTAGGAATATTGTTATCTAAACTTTCTAATTTTCAAAAGTGCATATTATCGATTTTCCTTATGGGGTTGATATTTGAGGCTTGATCCAAACGTCTTATATTACTTGACAACGATACAAATACTTGCAAAGTATCCCATATTTAAAATATTATAACTATATTATCCTTTGCTTCATAGTGAATAATTTACCTAGCTTTTGCTTTGGATCAAGTTTTTGACTTTATTGAAAAATAGGAATAATTACTAAGGAAATTAAGCATATAATCACACACATCCCAATAAACATCTATATCGAAGAATCGACACCAAGTTCTTGGCACCATTATCGGGGAAAATTACAAAATGTTCTAAAGTGGTTTTTAGAAAGCAAAATTTCTATTTTTATAAGGTCTTATTTAGACTTTAAGATTTATTATAGGAGTACGGTAGTGCTGTTTATATATTAAGTTCTTGTTTGTGTCTTTCTATTCTTTATTTTTTATTTGAAATGTTTTATAGTAATGTATGCGTAGTTCAGGTTCCACAGGACTTGTGCCTTATAATTTTGAATTAGAAAGAACTATTAGAAAAATTAAAAAATTAAAATTTACTAAAAAGTTTCAAGAAATGGCAAATTGAAATAATAAAAAACTTGAAGAGTTTAGACCTTTGAGAGATTATGCAAACCATATGGTGGATGGACTTCATTGTAGTATTCAAAAACCCACTATAGTGGCTAGTTCACTTGAGCTTAAACCTTCTTTTATCCAAATGGTATCAAATAATTAGTTCGGGAGAGTACCAACTGAATATCCAAATTTACATCTTTCCAATTTCTAGAATTTTGTGCTACATTTAAGTATAATGGTGTATAAGACTTAAATTATTTTCTTTCTCACCGAGGAATAAAGCTAAGATATGGTTACATTTGTAATTCGCAGTTTTTAATGGTAGAAAATATTTAGCCAATTATTTAAATATTACATCTTTTTGCCAATTTGAAGGGGAATCTATTATTGAAGAATGAGAACTATTTAAAGAACTCTTAAGGAAGTGTCCACACCATTCTATACCATATTGGTTAGTAATTCAAACTTTTTACAATGGATAAGTTGGATCTCTTAAATCTATCATCAATGCCGCTGCTGGTGGTTCATTGATGTCAAAACCATTTAATTTAAGTTATGTTTTAATTAAAGAAATGGCAATAAATAATTTTCAATGGCCTTTCAAAAGGATAAATCTCAAGACAGTAGCCAATATTCATGAAATTGATGCTCTTTCCATCTTAGCAAATAAACTTGCTACAATTTTAAGGAGGTTAGACCAATTTAGAATGAATTTTTCTCAACCAAATTCCATGATTGAAGAGATTTCATCAGGCCAAATGGTAGAAAACTTGCATGCCATAAATAACAATCAGAATAACCCATATTCAAACAATTATAACCCAGGTTGGAGGAACCATCCCAACTTTAATTAGAATAACACTTTGGGTGGTAATAATTAGCAATGGCATAACAACCAAGTAAACCCATTGGGAAACTATAACAACCAAGGGAATAGTAATTATAGACTTACTTACCCTCAGGGTTTTAACAGTAATCCACAATTTAAGGAGAAGAATTTATCTATAGAAGTAGTGGTGTTATAAATTAAAAATCAGTTACAAAGTCAAGGAGCTACAAATAGAAATAATGAGAGTCAGTTAGGACAAATAGCAAATTCATTAAGTAATAGATCTCAAGGAACAATTTCTAGTAATACTGAAGTAAATCTAAAAGACCAAAATAAAGAGCAAGTAAAAGGCGTTCAACTTAGAAGTGGAGGAGAATTTGACGATAGAGTTAAAAAATAAACTGAAGTAGAGAAAGAAGAAATTGAAGAACCAAAAGAGGACGCTCTGAAAGGTTTAGAGAGACCTATTTCTCCACTTAAAGTTGACTTGGAAAAACCACCACCTCCATTTCTTTAGAGGCTCTGATAATAAAAGTTGGATAAACAATTATCATAATTTTTGGAATTTGTTATGAAGCTTACCATTAATATTCCATTTGTTGAAGTCTTAGAACAAATGTCAAGGTATGTGAAGTTTATGAAGGATATTCTTAACAGGAAAAGGAAGTTTGAAGATAATGAAACTATTGCACTTAGTCAAGATTACAGTGGTATAATTCAGAAAAGACTTCCTGAATAACTTAAGGATCGTGGTAGCTTCACAATTCCATGAGCAATAGGAGACATATTTTACGGGAAATTTTTATGTAATTTAGGTGCAAGCACCAACCTTATGCCATTATCAATATTTAAAAGATTGGGATTAGGAGAAATAACCCCTACTACTACAACTCTGCAGTTAGCAGATCGTTCGATAACCTATCCTAAAGGAGTTATAGAAGATGTCCTAGTGAAAGCGGATCAGTTTATCCTTCCTGTTGATTTTGTTATGCTACATATGGAGGAAGATAAGAAGATACTTATCATTTTTGGGAGACCTTTCCTAGCTACAGGAAGAGTAATGATAGATGTGCAGAAAAGAAAATTAACTATGAGCGTTAATGATCAAACAATTACTTTTAATATTTCCAAATCAATGAAATACCTTGCAAAAGGTAAAGATGGTGAATGTCATATAATGGATGTGATAAGATATTTAAGTGAATGTAATTTCAAAGAAAATTATGAAGAGAAAACTAAAATGAAAGATTTGGAACACAAGCAAGAAGAGGAATTAGATCAATATGATGAATTATATAAGGAATATTCAAATTATATTCGAGAAATTTTTGAAGTTTTGGACACGACAGAAAAGATAAATCTTTTCATCCATCAATTTAAAAACCTCTTGATCATGAGTTAAAGTTTCTTCCTGAACATTTGAAGTATGCCTTTTTAGGTGATTCCTAAACATTACCTATTATAATTTCTTCCAAATTAACTATAAAAGATAAAGAGAGTTTCATGAACACTTTAAATAGTTACAAAAAAACTTTTAGATGGACAATTACTGATGTAAAAGAAATCAGTCCTTCAATTTGTTTGTATTTAATTCATATAGAAGAGAAGTGCAAACTCAGGGTTGATCCTCAAGGGAGATTGAATCCTGTTATGAAAGAGGTTATTAAGAAAGAAATTTTAAAGTGGTTAGATGCTAGAGTTATCTACCCTATTTTAAATAGTGCATGGGTTAGTCCAATTCATTTTGTTCCTAAGAAAGGAGGAGTGAATGTGAATTTAAATGAACATAACAAGTTGATATTAACAAGATAAGTCACAGGATGGTGAATATGCATTTATTATAGAAAATTAAATCTCACTACTAGAAAAGATCTATTTCCACTACCCTTTCTAAATTAAATGCTGGATAGACTAGCTGAGCACAAATACTTTTATTTTCTGGATGGATATACCATTTATCACCAAATTCTAATAGCTCATAAGGATTAAGAGAAAACAACTTTTACAAGTCCTTATGGTACATTTTCTTTTAGAAGAACGCCCTTTGGTTTATGTAATCTACCTGCTACATTTTGAAGATGTATAATGATTATTTTTTTTGATTTAATTGAAAATGGGATTGAAATTTTCTTAGATGACTTTTTAATGTTTGGAACTTCATTTGATTCATTTTTATAATATTTATCAAAAGTACTTAAGTGCTGTGAAGAAACAAATTTAGTCCTTAACTGAAAAAAATACCAATTTATTGTAGCAGGAGGAATAATTTTGGGAAATCAAATTTCAAAAAATGGCATGGAAGTAGACCTTGCAAAAATTCAAGTGATCATTAATTTACCTTACCCTATAAGTTTGAAAGAAATTAGGAGTTTTTTAGGACATGTTGGATTCTACAAGAAGTATTTTAATGATTTTTTAAAAATTGCTAAGCCTCTATGCCATTTATTTGAAAAGGATGTGATTTTTAATTTTTATAAAGAGTTCCTAAAAGCTTTTAAATTATTAAAAGAAATATTAGTCACCTTACCCTATAGTGATTATTCTATTAGAGTTGTTTAAGGACAGAAACATGATAAAATTTTCAAGGTTATCTACTATGCTGACAAAACTTTTAATGAAGCTTAAATTAATTATACCACAACTGAGAAAGAGTTACTAGCTGTAGTATAAGCTTTTGATAAATGTAGATCATACTTAATTGGAACTAAATTTATTCTGGATACAAATCATTCTCCTATTAAGCATTTAATGAAAAAGAAGGATGCAAAATCAAAACTTATAAGATGGATTCTTCTTTTGAAAGAATTTGACTTTGAAATGGTAGATAAGAGAGGAGCTGAGAATCAAATTGCTTATCATTTGTACATGCTTGAATTAGAGAATCCACTCTATTTTGAAAAAGATATTAAGGAACATTTTCCAGATGAAGAATTGTCATTATTAATGAGTGGTGTATTCCTTGGGATGCCGACATTTTGAATTTCATTGTTAGTGACATTATAGCCTATAGAACGACATACCAACAGAAGAGAAAATTTTTATTTGAAGCCAACACTTATTTTTGGGATGATCCATTTTTATATCAACAAGGAAAGGATCTTATTATTAAAAAATGTGTGCTTTTAGAAGAAACTTATGAAATTATCAAAAATGTCATAATTTTGATTTTGGGTGACATTTTGGTACTGATAAAACAACATATAAAATTTTACAATCTGGATTTTATTGGCCTACAATATTTAGAGATGTTAACGCTTATATTAAAACTTGTGATTGATGTCAACAAGTATGCAATATTTTTAGGAGGAATGAGATGCCCCTCAATTATGTGTTGGAAGTTGAGATATTTGTTGTTTGAGAATTAGATTTCATGGTACAATTTATACCATCTTTTAGGAATTTATATATATTGTTAACAATAGATTATGCATCCAAATGGATAAAAGTTGTTGCTTTACCTCAATGTGAGGCTCAAAGTATTGTAAAGTTTGTAAGAATGAACCTATTTTGTTGATTTAGGATGTTGAGAGTAATCATAACTAATTGTTGAAGTCATTTCAGAAATGTAATAATGTAGAAATTATTAAAAAAATATCATATTAACCATAGAATCACTACTACTTATCATCCTCAGATAAGTGGTTTGGTTGAATTATCCAATCGTGAAATTAAAACAATNGTGGGCTTATAGGGCTGCATACAAAACTCCTATAGGAATGTCCCCATAAAGGCTAATAGTTGGGAAAGTGTGTCACTTACCTTTTGAAGATGAGTATAAAGCATAGTGGGCTATAAAAGAATTTAGTTACAATTTAAAGGATGTTGGTGATAAAATGCTATTTCAATTGAATGTGCTTGAAGAGATAAGGAATGAATCTTATGAAAGTGCTATGATTTATAAAGAAAAGATGAAGATGGGCATGATGGAAGGATTCTGACTAAAAATTTTCAGCCAGTGCTACAAGTTTTGCTTTATAATGCAAGGTTAAGATTATTTTCAGGTAAACATAAGTCCAGGTGGATGGACCCATTTGTTGTGATGAAATTTTATCATTATGAAGTTATGGATATGAAAGATCCTAAGACTGACATAATATTCAAAGTGAATGGTCTCAAGTTGAAATCCTACTTTTTAGGTGACCAACTTAAATTAATCAATTTTATGATGTTGGGTCAACCAAAATAAGCACTGGTTACGTCGGGCAAATGATGTTAAACCAAGAGCTCTGTGGGTGGCAACCCAAAGTTATCTGTGTGTTTGATTTATTGTTATGTTTTTTTCCTTGATTTAGAAAAAATTGATAGTATTTTGACATATAATGAGTTAGTTATTATTCTAAGACCTTAAAAGATGATATAGGCATGTTAGAATGAGTATTTGCACGTTAAGTTGACCTGTGCTAAATTGAGCACCTGCGCTTATGCACGATAGTTAAAAAAAGTGTGAATTTTTGTTTCTAGAAGTTTTAACCTGTGATTTGGTTGGCTTTAATGTGGGAGAGCAGTTCTAGGACGTGCATAAGAGTTATAATAGAGTTTAGAGCCTACAAATAGAAGGGTTATGTAAGGATTTTTATCACAATTCAATTCTAACCCTAAATCCTATGTGAAAAGTGAGAGTTTTGGAAAGATGTCATCTTGGGAGAGTGATTTGAAGAAAAAAATGGGAGGCAATGAAAAATAAGTTTATTAGTCAGAGTGTGCAAGAGTTATATAATGGTTTCCTGGCAGTTAATATTGAAGGAATAGTGGAGAAAATCTTTAAAATTGAGGCTAATGTGGCTTCAATTGAAGTAAAAGTGATGGAAGTTAACGCACATCCAAATCATATGGGATGGAAACTTAAGATGCAGTCTAGTCATACCAGCTTTATAGAAGAAGCGGACGAGGCTATTTATTTGAAGAACAATTGGATTGAAGAAGATTCAACTAGAGTTATTAATCAACGTCCATTATTTCAAATTTACATTCCAAATGCTAGATAAGAGACTAATAATAGGCGAAGATTCATTCCACTGAATGGAGAATGAAATTAATTTCGTGATTTTGTGTTTGTGTTTAGTGTTTGCTTGTTAATGTTAATTGTGTTTAGTATGTTATCAATGTGATGATTATCTAGTGATTGTGTTTAGGAATTTTCTCATCTAAGACTATTTGGATGGAGAATCTATGTACTAAAAATGTTTGTAATCGTTCGTAAATGAATATAAGTGTTTTTTTCTGTTAAATTTTGTGTTATTTCGCGTTGAATCGAACTAGTTAAGATGGGTGAATCTTGAAAAAGAGGAGAGTTGAAAGGGAAGAAAATAGTTATTAAAGAGTTGAGATCATGTAGGGTTGGTTGACGTAGGCTAAGAGTGCATTTCACTTAAATCAAAAAAATCAAAATTTGTGCACTAGCGCCGAAGCACCAAGACCCCGCGTTTAAGCACTGGTTCACATAAAATGGTGCGCGAACGGCTTTTAAGTAACGATTCGGTCTGAAAGCACCATTTTTGTACCTCTCCTTCATCTTCTCCCTCACTTTTCGTGCTTTTGAAGTTAGGGCACACCTCTTTTGGAGTTTTCTTGGAGGTTTGGAGCAAAAATTACTTGATTTGATTTCCTTGAGGTAAGAGCTTCACTTCTATGCAGAAATTTTTTCATTTTCACAATGTATTTTGAGTACCTTCTTGAGCTACCCGAAAATCACTATTCATGGTGAAAATTTGAGAAAAATCTATGGAAAATAAATGGATTTGGTAGTTTAAGCTTTTAGGAGTTAATTTTAATGATTTTGAGTTGAATTTGCAATTTATTGTGAATTTTATATAACTTTTTAGAAATGGCACCAAGAATAACGAGGAGTAAGGGAAAGTCCCAATTTGATTCAAGCAAGTTTGTTAGTGCTAGAGCTAAGGATCGATACAGGAATGCACTACAATCAAGGAATTTGTTTCCTAAGCATTGTTTTAAAAGTCCAGGAGGAGCTATATAAGATCTGATTATTCGTCGTCAGTGGGAGTGGTTCTATTATTTTTCTACCGTAGCAGTGATTTCTGTGGTGCAGAGTTCTATGCGAATCTCTCTAAAACTAAAGAATGAGTGATGGTGAGAAGAAAGTCAGTACCTTTTTCACCTGAGGTAATAAATCAGTTTTATCATATGCTCCAGAGAACTTTTATTTTTTATTTGAACTATAGTCCTACTTAGGAGGAGCTAGATGAGATCATTTCATCTTTGATTGCTAGGAGAGGGCTTTGGAAAATTACAAATGAAAGGAGAGTTAAAGTTTCCACTCCAAAGTTGGATGTCACTACAAAGACATGGCGTTATTTCCTTTTTGCTCGTATGCTGCCTACCAATCATCTTAGTGAAGTGACCAGTGATCGAGCAACTTTGAACTATTGTATCTAGCTGTTCAAGCCTATCAACATTGGAGCTTTGATTTATAATGTTATTATCAGTTCTATCATCGCCGCTACTACTGCAACTTTGGAATTTGCATCTTTGATCTTTTCTTTATGGTAGCAAGCTGGAGTTAGATTTGATAACTGGGAAGAGATCTTGCAACCTCTTAAGCCCATTACCAGTGTGAATATGAAATCTTATTCAAATCATTCCATTTTTAGCTAGAGAGGAGGATTTTCTAGTAGTTCTGGTGCTTCGACATCTCAAAATTCCACTTCACGTGCTTATACATCACAGGGTCAGACTTCTGGATTTGATTCTCAGTCATAATTATTGGAGAGGATTCNCTTTCCTTAGTTTATTTGAACGAGCCTCATCCTCAATTCTTGTGTTTATCCTTCAGGATAGATATAGGATTTTAGGTACAGTGCTCTTTCATTTTTAAACTATGAAAAATATGGGGTCAGTTTGATTTCATACTTCAACGTCCTTCCAAAACGGGCGACGGGATTTCGATTCCGGCGACCGACAGCTTGTTACAGGCAACTCCCCACAAACCATCCCCGAAATAATACCGACAGAGTGCAAGTATGTACCTTAAGCTCTAGACCCCCTAAGGCCCAGCAGTCCTAAGGTGACTCTCCTTGAGTTCACTTATAATGACCCCACCTACTAAGTGCTAGAGGTTAGGACAATTATGTGGAACTTCAAGTTGAGTAAAGAGGAGTGTAGAATTTCTAATGGTGAGGGTTCATTGTCTAGTTTTCTAAGAATAGTCAATAGGAAAGTCCTATGGCCAGACCTTAGGCTGCTAAAGAGGAAAAACTAAATCTCAACCAAAAGTAAGGTCAACAATGTCATCACAATTTTTTAAAGTGAAAAAGTAATCTTTAAATTATTCTCATCCTATAGGATTAATTCCCAAATACAAGAAGAAAAAAGGTAACTACTCAGAATTCATGGAGAATAAACAAAAACACATAATTTGTATTGAAATCTAAGTCTTATAAGAAAAACTTAAACACAAATACAAAGTACCTTATTTTTTTCTCACCAACACAAATTCTAGAGTCTCCTTGAAGATTTCTCCAAACTCTTACTCTTACAGACACAAAACACACTTAAAATCACACTTAAACATGAATGTAGAACTTAGTAAAGCCTTCAAATACTACTACAAGTCCTCCTTTTCATTGTTAGTTGGGAATATCTATCAGGTTGATCTTTTTTTTTTTGAAAAATAAATTTTAGAATTAATTTAATACATATAGATAAAGTTGATTTTGGAAAATTAGTTTGTTAATCTTAAAAAAATAATGTTTCAATTTTAAAAATGTGATACCAAACTGATCTCATATATATAAAAGTTTATATCATCAAGCACAACACCCCAAATGTTGCATCTATTCCAAGGAATAGATACTATTCTTGCTAATGATGCTTGATTAAATAAATTAAAGGATTTATGACATTCGTTTGGTCTGCGAAACTATTTTTTTTAAGTGGACAAGTTTCTCTATATAATATGGAAGATTAGATAGGATTTTTACTAACCTGGGTTCCAATGTTGCTTATAGAGGTATGCCCCCATATTTAATTACATCTTGAGGCATCGAGGTCACTTAAGAATACTTTCGATTAAGAATAGTGGTTTTGCACTCAAGAATTCTAAAGTACTTGGTTTTCAAGACTAAACATTAGAAGTTCAAAAGGGATTGGATCAAGTAGGAATAGTTATTTTGGGAATCCAAATGAATGAAAGGTAGGAAATGTCATGGATCTAGGGAAACACTGGTAACTTCCTAAGCTATCCTATTGCTTGGCTATGATTTAGAAATGCTATTAGTTAATGTTTCATCCTACAAATTTTATCATTTTAGGGCTTACATTTGCATGACATGGTCATACAAATATCCTAGAAGATAAGAGGGTTTATCTCATAACGAATGACAACCTCGTAACTTAAAACGAGTTAGAGTTTAAATTGTATGACATGATATTGCAAATGCCTAAAGATAGGTTGTGGATTTATGTCACACTAGATAGGCTACCTCAAAATGTTGTGGATTGTTATTTAATTCAAGGAAGTTTTGATGTTATAAATCTGGTTACTCTCTCGAAGTTATTCTTCTATTCATCCTCGTCATATTGCCCACAGTATTAGCTCCAAGCTCCTCATTGAAGTGATAGCTTTAGTTATACTGGTTTTAAAGTTTAATAGTCTTCAAGTCAAATATTTTTGTTTTTCAAGTATTATGGCGGNGCGGGGGGGGGGGTTTAGGGTTATGACAACACTAGTTAGGATCCCACGATTCTCTCGTTCTGGTACCACTATTTTCTTTTGATTTTACTTTGTCTAAATTAATTGTTAAGCTCGTTTAAACTAGGCACATCTTGTTAGCATTCGTGGTTTACCTCATTCCAGGGAATCCCATAAATTCAAAAGGATGTATTATGTTTGTTTGTTATTTTTTAAAAATGTTATTTAAGTTTAATTTTGTCAAGGTTTATCATAATTTTTAAAACTGTTATTTTGGTCTTCTTTGAAAAGAATCTCAACCAAACATGCATAAGACATTAAAGCTATTACAACTTGTAGAAATAAAATGACAATAAATAAACTGTAAATGTGTACCTGTCAATTTTTCCCAGCTCCCGTTGAAATGTTAGCATCCATAATCAAGATTCATCCAAATTCAATGGATCTTCTAGATAACCATTAGTGACGCCTAAACGCAAGGCTTTTTGTTCTTTGGCGCTTAGGTACCAGATGCTGGCGTGTAAAAACCGGATCAAAATTGGCCATTTTGCTTCATTTGGCTCATATTTGCTCCATTTTTTTTTATTTGCTACATTTACTCCATTTAATGTACCCACAACCAAAAACATCAAAAATACCTTTCATTAAAGCTCAATATTATTAAAAATATTCATTAAATGTACAAATAAAAGCAACATATTTTAAGCATGTCAATTTTGAAGTGAATTTCTGTTTTGTAAATGAAAATTAGACTTTGTATTAGAGGATATAGTGTAAATGCGTATACATACTAAATATTTCCTCTTAAGAATATATTTTTAGGTGTGCAGTTAATTGCATAAGGGGCTGCAGTGGAGGGAATGATTAATTCTATGACTTACTTTTTTGTTGGGAATAAAATTCAAAACTATTATATTTGTAAAAGGGTTGGAGCAACTAAAGTTGCAGATAATATTAGAAAGAGATATCAGAAAGTCTAAATAAACTGTCAAAATTACATTCTAAATATGAAATAATGATTATTACTTAAAGATTGATTGATTTTAAATTTTACTAAGAAAGAAGGCATATCAAAATAAAAGCCCCAAGCTTCGAGCCAAAGAATTAGATCAAATTTCCTTAGCTGGCAACAGATAAGCCTGAAATTAGAAAACTAGCAGCCTACTAAGGCTATTAGGGTTGTCGAAGATCGATAATCGATAACCCCTTATCTATATTTTATCTTTAACCTAATCTTTCACTATAGCTACACCAACTCTTTCAAGAGTCGATTTCTTCCACAATTTCTCCACAAATGTAAAGGCAATGACCCACATAAGTTTTCTCTTATCAACAACATCACTTAGTAGATTACTTTCAAACCTCTAAACAAATTTTGAGTAGGGAGTGTTTCATTAGATGTAAGATTTTTCATTTCTTTCATCAATGAGAAATCAATTTTCCATTGCAAAAAAGGAAGTTAGATTTCCCATTGTCTGAAGAATTGAATACTTTTACATCTTATGAAATACTTCATTCTTGCATATAATTTTGTGGCATGTAAGTAATCTAGTTAAATGTTGTGGAGGAAAGGATGCTTAGATTTTTTATTGGTTTCTCAATTGGAGACAAAATATGAAGTAAATATATTTATGAGAGGGTTTGTGTATCTACGGGGGCATACACTATTAGAGAGAGATGCCATAATTGATCGGGAGTAAATTTTGATCGTTTAATGATATTTGACAAAACTAACATTGCAAAGATGTCAAATTATCCGACCTAGAGCTGAGATGATATAGGTTCCAAATAAATTTGTTCCAAAAATTTTTCTCATAGTTCTTCATGTTTATTTTAATCTGAGTTTCATGTATGAGGCAAAATTACAATCAAATTTTTAGTGATTATCATATTTTGAGCTAATATCACATCCTTACACTAAAGAAACATCCTACATAAGAAATACTTTTCTAGACTTACCAATCTTAAGATATGATAATTCCATATTCATAGTATTTATTAAATCCTATTCAATGTAAATACAGCTTGCAAACCAAACAACCCCTTAAACAAAAGGCCAACATTCCGCAACATAGAGCATTCATGATTCCACCATCATCTTATAAAATTTGTTCTCTAACTCTAAGAGGTATATTCTATCACACAATAGGCCAGCTACATTCCTCCACCTCTATTAACAAACTTAAATTCTACTAATAACATCCCCATCTATATCACCATTGCTTTAAACAAGTGACCCAAGATATCCATTAAGTTCACACTTTTTAAGGATTTGATCACCAATATTTATAACTCTGCCATTAGAGCTACTACTACTAAAATTACATTTCATGTATTTTACATATGAATTTAGTGTTATGTATGCAAATAATTTTTAATGAAAAAATTTGGGGCTTTACATTTAAGCATGTATAATGTCATCATATTTAAATAATTTGGCTTAGAGTTCTTCAAAATAAACGAAAAATCAAAAACTTTAGAAGCTTCAAAGAGGAAGAAAGGAAGACTGAAATCCTTAAAAGATCTATAGGTACAAGGAAAATCAAGCAAGACTGAAATAAGAAATAGAGAGACAAAACATACCAACAAAAACTATAAAAAGAAAGGAAAACCATCAAACAAACCACCGAAGCTAAGAGAAGAAGAGTAATCAACTAGAACTCAAAACTTATTGATACACCTAAAATATATAGACTTTTTATACACATTATTATACCTATTTTTGGGATATTATAGTTTAATGAAAGGTATTTGTGTATTTTTGTTTTAGATACAATTAAATCGATGAAAAATTGTAAGACGAGTGAAAAAGGGTCAAATTTGGAGCAAAAATGAACTGAGGCACCTAAGCGCACAAGACTGGCGCTTACGCACTAATTATACGGAGAGAGCCGTGCCTAAGTGCTGGTACCCCGTGCTTAAGCCGCAGAAGTAGTTATTTGATAATTCATTAAATTTAGATAAATTCTTGAAGTGGTGTTTAAAGATACCCTTGGTAAAAATGTGGGAAATATCCCATGGACACAAAAATTCAATCAATTGGCCTTTGAAAGGAGGAAACTTCCAGAAGATTCATTGAATGAAAACACACTATAAAGAAACGCCAAGACAACCCTTGGATTTTTATTAATGAAAACTTAGTTCATCAAAGGAGGGAGCTAATCCACATCAAGCAGCCATCATTTATCCAAGTAACTGCCACTACCGCCGCCCGCCGCCGCCGTCCACCACTTATATTTTATTTTAAGTTTTTGTTTGTATTATAAGTGAAAGAAAAGAATTGAAATGAACTTTAAGACATTTGATGGAGAGGATTTAAGATAAGTGTTTATCTTTGTGAATACATTTGATTTTAATTTAGATTTTTTGTTTGTGTGCATGATTCATACTTTTAAACTCATGTGTGTTTGTGTTTTCTTCATGGATTCTGAGTAGTTTTCCTTATCATTTTCTCTAAAAGTGATAAGTGATTAACGTGAAGTATTAGACTTCAATATTGGAAGAAGTTTTGTTGATTTGAAACCTTGTACTTCATTTTCTTCTTGATTTGGTGAATTAAGATGTTAATACCTGTTGTGAGAACATGTAATATTCAAGATTGTATTGTCTCGGTCAAAAAATGTTAAGAATCACATATTAATTTCATGGATGAGAATGTAGTTTATGGAGTTGAGTGCAAATAAATATTAAAATAAACTTTCATGGGTGTAGAATTATAGGACTTTAGAGTGACTAGCTACAACCCCCCAACTTGATTTATAGTTTTAAGTTTTGATTCAAGATGTTAGCCCTCAAGTCAAGGGAGAAGAAGGAACTCTAAAGTGAGAGCTAATATCTTCCCTACCTTGGTCTGTAAAACTATTCAAATTATAGATTAGTCAATGTTCTTTATAGAATCTCTAGTAAGGGTAAATAATATTTTTGCTCCAGTTTGGCACAACACATTTAGAATACTTTTACAAAAGAATTTCTATACTTCCTACTGATTCATGAGAAGGAAAAAAGATATTTTAGTTATATTGCCTTCATCCTGCATATATTTAGTTAAGTTAATTACTTTCTTACTTTATTTTCAATTATAAAAAATTATAAAAAAAAATTGAATTTTCATTCTTATTATAACATATTAAGTTTGAGCAAGAATATTTTGCTTAGTAGGAATATTGTTATCTAAACTTTCTAATTTTCAAAAGTGCATATTATCAATTTTCCTTATGGGTTCAATATTTAAGGCTTGATCCAAACGTCTTATATTAGTTGACAACGATACAAATACTTGGAAGTATCCCATATTTAAAATATTATAACTATATTATCCTTTGCTTCATAGTGAATAATTTACCTAGCTTTTGCTTTGGATCAAGTTTTTGACTTTATTGCAAAATAGGAATAATTATTAAGGAAATTAAGCATATAATCACACACATCCCAATAAACATCTATATCAAAGAATCGACACCAAGTTTTTGGCACCATTATCGGACAAAATTACAAGATGTTCTAAAGTGGTTTTTAGAAAGCAAAATTTCTATTTTTATAAGGTCTAATTTAGACTTTAAGATTTATTATAGGAGTACGGTAGTGCTGTTTATATATTAAGTTCTTGTTTGTGTTTTTCTATTTTTTTATATTTTATTTGAAATTTTTTATAGTAATGTATGCGTAGTTCAGGTTCCACAGGACTTGTGACTTATAATTTTGAATTAGAAAGAACTATTAGAAAAATTAAAAAATTAAAATTTACTAAAAAATTTCAAGAAATGGCAAATCAAAATAATAAAAAACCTGAAGAGTTTAGACCTTTGAGAGATTATGCAAACCCTATGGTGGATGAACTTCATTGTAGTATTCAAAAACCCACTATAGTGGCTAATTCATTTGAGCTTAAACCCTCTTTTATCCAAATGGTATCAAATAATTAGTTCGGGGGAGCACCAACTGAATATCCAAATTTACATCTTTCCAATTTCTAGAATTTTGTGCTACATTTAAGTATAATGGTGTATAAGACTTAAATTATTTTCTTTCTCACCGAGGAATAAAGCTAAGATATGGTTACATTTGTAATTCGCAGTTTTTGATGGTAGAAAATATTTAGCCAATTATTTAAATATTACATCTTTTTGCCAATTTAAAGGGGAATCTATTATTGAAGAATGAGAACTATTTAAAGAACTCTTAAGTAAGTGTCCACACCATTCTATTCCATATTAGTTAGTAATTCAAACTTTTTACAATGGATAAGTTGGATCTCTTAAATCTATTATCGATGCCGCTGCTGGTGGTTCATTGATGTCAAAACCATTTCATTTAACTTATGTTTTAATTAAAGAAATGGCAACAAATAATTTTCAATGGCCTTCCAAAAGGATAAATCTTAAGAAAGTGGCCAATATTCATGAAATTGATGCTCTTTCCATCTTAGCAAATCAACTTGCTGCAATTTTAAGGAGGTTAGACCAATTTAGAATGAATTTTTCTTAACCAAATTCCATGATTGAAGAGATTTCATCAGACCAAATGGTAGAAAACTTGCATGCCATAAATAACAATCAGAATAACTCATATTCAAATAATTATAACCCAGGTTGGAGGAACCATCCCAACTTTAATTGGAATAACACTTTAGGTGGTAATAATTAGCAATGGCATAACAACCAAGTAAACCCATTGGGAAACTATAACAACCAAGGGAATAGTAATTATAGACTTACTTACCCTCAGGGTTTTAACAGTAATCCACAATTTAAGGAGAAGAATTTATCTATAGAAGTAGTGGGGTTATAAATTGGAAATCAGTTATAAAGTCAAGGAGCTACAAATAGAAATAATGAGAGTCAGTTAGGACAAATAGAAAATTCATTAAGTAATAGATCCCAATGAACACTTTCTAGTAATACTAAAGTAAATCTAAAAGAGCAAGTAAAAGCCGTTCAACTTAGAAGTGGAGGAGAATTTGACGATAGAGTTAAAAAATAAACTGAAGTAGAGAGAGAAGAAATTGAAGAACCAAAAGAGGATGCTCTGAAAGGTTTAGAGAGACCTATTTCTCCACTTAAAGTTGACTTGGAAAAACCACCACCTCCATTTCTTTAGAGGCTCTGATAATAAAAGTTGGATAAACAATTATCATAATTTTTGGAATTTGTTATGAAGCTTACCATTAATATTCCATTTGTTGAAGTCTTAGAACAAATGTCAAGCTATGTGAAGTTTATGAAGGATATTCTTAATAGGAAAAGGAAGTTTGAAGATAATGAAACTATTGCACTTAGTCAAGATTACAATAGTTTAATTCAGAAAAGGCTTCCTGAATAACTTAAAGATCATGGTAGCTTCACAATTTCATGAGCAATAGGAGACATATTTTACGGGAAAATTTTATGTGATTTAGGTGCAAGCATCAACCTTATGCCATTATCAATATTTAAAAGATTGGGATTAGGAGAAATAACCCCTACTACTACAACTCTGCAGTTAGCAGATCGTTCGATAACCTATCCTAAAGGAGTTATAAAAGATGTCCTAGTGAAAGTGGATCAGTTTATCCTTCCTGTTGATTTTGTTATGCCACATATGGAGGAAGATAAGAAGATACTTATCATTTGTGGGAGACCTTTCCTAGATACAGGAAGAGTAATGATAGATGTGCAGAAAAGAAAATTAACTATGAGCGTTAATGATCAAACAATTACTTTTAATATTTCCAAATCAATGAAATACCTTGCAAAAGGTAAAGACGGTGAATGTCATATAATGGATGTGATAAGATATTTAAGTGAATGTCATTTCAAAGCAACTTATGAAGAGAAAACTAAAATGAAAGATTTGGAACACAAGCAAGAAGAGGAATTAGATCAATATGATTAATTATATAAGGAATATTCAAATTATATTCGAGAAATTTTTGAAGTTTTGGACACGAGAGAAAAGATAAATTTTTTCATCCATCAATTTAAAAACCTCTTGATCATGAGTTAAAGTTTCTTTCTGAACATTTGAAGTATGCCTTTTTAGGTAATTCCTAAACATTACCTATTATAATTTCTTCCAAATTAACTATAAAATATAAAGAGAGTTTCATGAACACTTTAAATAGTTACAAAAAAGCTTTTAGATGGACAATTGCTGATGTAAAAGAAATCAGTCCTTCAATTTGTTTGCATTGAATTCATATAGAAGAGAAGTGCAAACTCAGGGTTGATCCTCAAGGGAGATTGAATCCTGTTATGAAAGAGTTTATTAAGAAAGAAATTTTAAAGTGGTTAGATGCTAGAGTTATCTACCTTATTTTAGATAGTGCATGGGTTAGTCCAATTCATTTTGTTCCTGAGAAAGGAGGAGTGAATGTGAATTTAAATGAACATAACAAGTTAATATTAACACGATAAGTCACAGGATGGTGAATATACATTTATTATAGAAAATTAAATCTCGCTACTAGAAAAGATCTATTTCCACTACCCTTTCTAAATTAAATGCTGGATAGACTAGCTGAGCACAAATACTTTTATTTTCTAGATGGATATACCAGTTATCACTAAATTTAAATAGCTTTTAAGGATTAAGAGAAAACAACTTTTACAAGTCCTTATGGTACATTTTCTTTTAGAAGAACGCCCTTTGGTTTATGTAATCTACCTGCTACATTTCAAAAATGTATAATGATTATTTTTTGTGATTTAATTGAAAATGGGATTGAAATTTTTTTGGATGACTTTTAATGTTTGGAACTTCATTTGATTTATTTTTAGAATATTTATCAAAAGTTCTTAAGTGCTGTGAAGAAACAAATTTAGTCCTTAACTGGAAAAATACCAATTTATTGTAGCAGGAGGAATAATTTTGGGAAATCAAATTTCAAAAAATGGCATGGAAGTAGACCTTGCAAAAATTCAAGTAATCATTAATTTACCTTACCCTATAAGTTTGAAAGAAATTAGGAGTTGTTTAGGACATGTTGGATTCTACAAGAAGTATTTTAATGATTTTTTAAAAATTGCTAAGCCTCTATGCCATTTATTTGAAAAGGATGTGATTTTTAATTTTTATAAAGAGTGCCTAAAAGCTTTTAAATTATTAAAAGAAATATTAGTCACTGCACCAATTGTAGATTCATCAGATTGGGAAAAACCTTTTGAATTAATGTGTGATGATAGTGATTATTCTATTAGAGTTTTTTAAGGACAGAAACATGATAAAATTTTCAAGGTTATCTACCATGCTGACAAAACTTTTAATGAAGCTTAAATTAATTATACCACAACTGAGAAAGAGTAACTAGCTGTAGTATAAGCTTTTGATAAATGTAGATCATACTTAATTGGAACTAAATGTATTCTGGATACAAATCATTCTCCTATTAAGCATTTAACGAAAAAGAAGGATGCAAAATCAAAACTTATAAGATGGATTCTTTTTTTGAAAGAATTTGGCTTTGAAATTGTAGATAAGAGAGGAGTTGAGAATCAAATTGCTTAACATTTGTACATGCTTGAATTAGAGAACCCACTCTATTTTGAAAAAGATATTAAGGAACATTTTCCAGATGAAGAATTGTCATTGTTAATGAGTGGTGTATTCCTTGGGATGCCGACATTTTGAATTTTATTGTTAGTGACATTATAGCCTATAGAACGACATACCAACAAAAGAGAAAATTTTTATTTGAAACCAACACTTATTTTTGGGATGATCCATTTTTATATCAACGAGGAAAGGATATTATTATTAAAAAATGTGTGCTTTTAGAAGAAACTTATGAAATTATTAAAAATGTCATAATTTTGATTTTGGGTGACATTTTGGTACTGATAAAACAACATTTAAAATTTTACAATCTGGATTTTATTGGCCTACAATATTTAGAGATGTTAACGCTTATATTAAAACTTGTGATTGATGTCAACAAGTATGCAATATTTTTAGGAGGAATGAGATGCCCCTCAATTATGTGTTGGAAGTTGAGATATTTGTTGTTTGAGAATTAGATTTCATGGTACCATTTATACCATCTTTCAGAAATTTATATATATTGTTAATAATAGATTATGCATCCAAATGGATAAAATTTGTTGCTTTACCTGAATGTGAGGCTCAAAGTATTGTAAAGTTTGTAAGAATGAACCTATTTTATTGATTTAGGATGTTGAGAGTAATCATAACTAATTGGTGAAGTCATTTCAGAAATGCAATAATGTAGAAGTTATTAAAAAAAATGTCATATTAACCATAGAATCACTACTGCTTATCATCCTCAGATAAGTGGTTTGGTCGAATTATCCAATCGTGAAATTAAAACAACATTGGAAAAATCTGTAAATCCAACCAAAATGGATTGGTCAGTTAAACTTCACTATGCCTTGTGGGCTTATAGGGCTGGATAAAAAACTCCTATAGGAATGTCCCCATAAAGGCTAATAGTTGGGAAAGTGTGTCACTTACCTTTTGAAGTTGAGTATAAAGCATATTGGGCTATAAAATAATTTAGTTACAATTTAAAGGATGTTGGTGATAAAATGCTATTTCAATTGAATGTGCTTGAAGAGATAAGGAATGAATCTTATGAAAGTGCTAAGATTTACAAAGAAAAGATGAAGATGGGCATGATGGAAGGATTCTGACTAAAAATTTTCAGCCAGTGCAACAAGTTTTGCTTTATAATGCAAGGTTAAGATTATTTTCAGGTAAACATAAGTCCAGGTGGATGGACCCATTTGTTGTGATAAAATTTTATCATTATGAAGTTGTGGATATGAAAGATCCTAAGACTGACATAATATTCAAAGTGAATGGTCTCAAGTTGAAATCCTACTTTTTAGGTGACCAACTTAAATTAATCAATTTTATGATGTTGGGTCAACCAAAATAAGCACTGGTTACGTCGGGCAGATGATGTTAAACCAAGAGCTCTGTGGGTGGCAACCCAAAGTTATCTGTGTTTAATTTATTGTTATGTTGTTTTCCTTGATTTAGAAAAATTTGATAGTATTTTGACATATAATGAGTTAGTTATTATTCTAAGACCTTAAAAGATGCTATAAGCATGTTAAAATGAGTATTTGGACGTTAAGTTGACCTGTGCTAAATTGAGCACCTGCGCTTATGCACGATAGTTAAGAAAATGTGTGAATTTTTGTTTCTAGAAGTTTTAACCTGTGATTTGGTTGGATTTATTGTGGGAGAGCAGTTCTAGGACGTGCATAAGAGTTATAATAGAGTTTAGAGCCTACAAATAGAAGGGTTATGTAAGGATTTTTATCACAATTCAATTCTAACCCTAAATCCTATGTGAAAAGTGAGAGTTTTGGAAAGATGTCATCTTGGGAGAGTTATTTGAAGAAAAAATGGGAGGCAATGAAAAATAAGTTTATTAGTCAGAGTGTCCAAGAGTTATATAACGGTTTCCTAGCAGTTAATATTGAAGGAATAGTGGAGAAAATCTTTAAAATTGAGGCTAATGTGGCTTCAATTGAAGTAAAAGTGATGGAAGTTAACGCACATCCAAATCATATGGGATGGAAACTTAAGATGCAGTCTAGTCATACCAGCTTTATAGAAGAAGCGGACGAGGCTATGTATTTGAAGAACAATTGGATTGAAGAAGATTCAACTAGAGTTATTAATCAACATCCATTATTTCAAATTTACATTCCAAATGCTAGAGAAGAGACTAATAATAGGCCAAGATTCATTCCACTGAATGGAGAATGAAATTAATTTCGTGGTTTAGTGTTTGTGTTTAGTGTTTGCTTCTTAATGTTAACTGTGTTTAGTATGTTATCAATGTGATGATTATCTAGTGATTGTGTTTAGGAATTTTCTCATCTAAGACTATTTGGATGGAGAATCTATGTATTAAAAATGTTTGTAATCGTTCGTAAATGAATATAAGTGTTTTTTTGTGTAAAATTTTGTGTTATTTCGCGTTGAATCGAACTAGTTAAGATGGGTGAATCTTGAATAAGAGGAGAGTTGAAAGGGAAGAAAATAGTTATTAAAGAGTTGAGATCATGTAGGGTTGGTTGACTTAGGCTAAGAGTACATTTCACTTAAATCAAAAAAATCAAAATTTGTGCACTAGCGCCTAAGCACCAAGACCCCGCGTTTAAGCACTGGTTCACATAAAATGGTGCGCGAACGACTTTTAAGTAACGATTCGGCCTGAAAGCACCATTTTTGTACCTCTCCTTCATCTCCTTCCTCGGTTTTCGTGCTTTTGAAGTTAGGGAACACCTATTTTGGAGTTTTCTTGGAGGTTTGGAGCAAAAATTAGTTGATTTGATTTCCTTGAGGTAAGAGCTTCACTTCTATGTAGAAATTTTTTCATTTTCACCATGTATTTTGAGTACCTTCTTGAGCTACTTGAAAATCACTATTCATGGTGAAAATTTGAGAAAATCTATGGAAAATAGATGGATTTGGTAGTTTAAGCTTTTAGGAATTAATTTTAATGATTTTGAGTTGAATTTGCAATTTATTGTGAATTTTATATAACTTTTTAGAAATTGCACCAAGAATAACGAGGAGTAAGGGAAAGTCCCAATTCGATTCAAGCAAGTTTGTTAGTGCTAGAGCTAAAGATCGATACAGGAATGCACTACAATCGAGGAATTTGTTTCCTAAGCATTCTTTTAAATGTTCGGGAGGAGCTATATAAGATCTGATTGTTTGCCGTCAGTGGGAGTGGTTCTATTATTTTTCTACCGTAGCAGTGATTTCTGTGGTGCGGAGTTCTATGCGAATCTCTCTAAAACTGAAGAATGAGTCATGGTGAGAAGAAAGTCAGTACCCTTTTCACCTGAGGTAATAAATCAGTTTTATCATATGCTCCAGAGAACTTTTATTTTTTATTTGAACTATAGTCCTACTTAGGAGGAGCTAGATGAGATCATTTCATCTTTGATTGCTAGGAGAGGGCTTTGGAAAATTACAAATGAAAGGAGATTTAAAGTTTCCACTCCAAAGTTGGATGCCAGTACAAAGACATGGCGTTATTTCATTTTTGCTCGTCTGCTGCCTACCAATCATCTTAGTGAAGTGACCAGTAATCGAGCAACTTTTAACTATTGTATCTAGCTGTTCAAGCCTATCAACATTGGAGCTTTGATTTATAATGCTATTATCAGTTCTGTCATCGCCGCTACTACTGCAACTTTGGAATTTGCATCTTTGATCTTTTCTTTATGGTAGCAAGCTGGAGTTAGATTTGATAACTGGGAAGAGATCTTGCAACCTCTTAAGCCCATTACCAGTGTGAATATGAAATCTTATTCACATCATTCCATTTTTAGCTAGAGAGGAGGATTTTCTAGTAGTTCTGCTGCTTCGACATCTCAAGATTCCACTTCACGTGCTTATACATCATAAGGTCAGACTTCTGGATCTGATTCTCAGTCATAATTATTGGAGAGGATTTTGAATAACTTTAACTACACTGCAGATATGGTATTAAATTTAGAAATTTTTGCAGTGAATATGGATGGATACATAAGGAGACGTAGTGATTTTGAGGAGGAATACAACTCGGCTATGGAGAACCTCAAGAGAGGTAACCAAGATGTAGTTTTTTCTCAATATCCAAGATACCCACCATATGAACCTGCATCTATTTAGCATAGTGATGAGAGTGATGCAGAGGATGAGGATGATTACATTAGATTTATAGTTTTGTGTGATTTTTAGTTTATGTATTGTTGTGAACTTTTGATGGTGCAGTTATTCTGTACTTTTTGGTTGTGTTTAGAGTTGTATTTGTTGAAACTGTTAGTTTTTGTTGTGTTTTGTTTCTTTAGACTCCACTGTGATGTATTCATGTTTTTGTGAGTGGTTATTATGTTTTTGTGTCAGTAATTTTGTTAATTGTGTTGTTTAGTGTATTTACTTAATCTGCGCTGAACTTAATTATGGATTTTAAGAAGGTTTAGAATATAGCTAACTTGTCACTGAAAAGTTGTATGTTTAAAATTTTCAATTTACTACCATATATTTTTCTTTATGTTATGTTTATTAGTGTGTTTGTTTGTTTTTATGTTATACCTACTGCATAGAAGTCCAATGATTCTTTATATGTTAATTAAATTAAAATTTGAACAATTTATTTTTTACACTCGTTTTTAATTTTTGTACTGNTGTTGTGTTTTGTTTCTTTAGACTCCACTGTGATGTATTCATGTTTTTGTGAGTGGTTATTATGTTTTTGTGGTAGTAATTTTGTTAATTGTGTTGTTTAGTGTATTTACTTAATTTGCGCTGAACTTAATTATGGATTTTAAGAAGGTTTAGAATATAGCTAACTTGTCACTGAAAAGTTGTATGTTTAAAATTTTCAATTTACTAGCATATATATTTTTTTATGTTATGTTTATTAGTGTGTTTGTTTGTTTTTATGTTATACTCTACTGCATAGAAGTCCAATGATACTTTATATGTTAAGTAAATTAAAATTTGAACAATTTATTTTTTACACTTGTTTTTAATTTTTGTACTTACATATTTATGATATAAAAATTCCTGCAAGCATATTATTTTTAGTTTTCATTCCTGCCAATATTTGTATGTGCGACTAAAATTTTTTATTCAATTAAAAATTTAAGTTTGGTGGAGGGATGAAAGATTTTCTAAAAGCTTGAAATTTATTCTCAAATATATTTCAAATAAATTTAATTTTGATTTAAATAAAAATGATCATGTATGTGAAGTTATATTAGGGAAGTAAAATTTTGATTATAAAAATGAGTAAGAGAATTTAGTTAAAATTTATAGTAATGAAGAAAAACTTAAAGTAATTTTTTTTTAGTGCGGAAAATGCTAAGTATAGTGTAACTATCTTTAACATGGAAAATTTTATTTTTGAAAAAAATTAGAAGAGTTAGACTTTTATTTTCAAAGCTTAATTTTTTTTTATTGAAAGTAAGTTTTAAAACTATTATTATGTTTCTAGGTAAAGGAAATATATCAACTCTTTTCTTTAGGAAAGGAAAAGGGAATTCAAAATCATTAAAGAACTTTCCAGATATAGTAATCCATGGTTGAAAATGAAAAATGAAAAAATGAAAAGAAAAAGAAAAATGAAAATAAAATAAAAATTGAAAAAGGCAGGAGAAACTTGAGGATTAGTGTCTAATCAAAAATTTGTTCCACATCTGATCTTTCTAAAGTATACGAATATAAAAACTCTTAAGCTTAAGGATATAATATGGTAAGTAAAATTATGCTTAATAAATTTTTTTAAGAGGAGAAGATAGAATGCCTAAACTCTATATTTGGAGAATCTACAATATTTCCGAATTAGATGGAAACTCATATTTTCATATTTCTTAACATTAAAAATCGCTAAACTCTAAGTTGGTCTCATTTATTAATAATTTTTCTAAGTTGGACTACAATATTTCCACATCAAAATTTTTGTAACTCCTAAAGAAACTCATATACATCATCTACTTATTTAGTTTTTAAAGATTGAAGGGTCACTTGAGGACAAGTAACAATTCAAGTTTGGGGGGAGGGGGGGTTTGATACTCCTAAAATATATAAACTTTTTATACATATTTTTATACCTATTTTGAGTTTTGAGATATTGCGCTTTAATGAAAAGTATTTGTGTGTTTTTCTTTCACCTACAATCAAATGGATGAAAATTTATAAAAGGAGTGAAAAATGGTTAAATTTGGAGCAAAAATGAAGAAGGTGCAAAAATGAACTAAGGCGCCTAAGCGCATAAGACTGGCGCTTATGTGCCAGTTATACAGAGAAGGCCACGCCTGAGCCCCAGGTACTCCGTGCTTAAACACCAGAAGTAGTTATTTTAAGATTCATTGAATTTAGTAAAAATTTTGAAGAGGTGTTTGAAGCATCCCTTTGTAAAAATGTGGGAAATAGCCCATGGACATGAAAATTCTTTCAATTGGCTTTTGAAAGAAGGCAACTTCTCGAGGATTCGTTGAATGGAGACACATTTTGAAGAGACCACAAGANATATTTTTATACCTATTTTGAGTTTTGAGATATTGCGCTTTAATGAAAAGTATTTGTGTGTTTTTCTTTCACTTACAATCAAATGGATGAAAATTTATAAAAGGAGTGAAAAATAGTTAAATTTGGAGCAAAAATGAAAAAGGTGCAAAAATGAACTAAGGCGCCTAAGCGCATAAGACTGGCGCTTACGTGCCAGTTATACAGAGAAGGCCACGCCTGAGCCCCAGGTACTCTGTGCTTAAGCACCAGAAGTAGTTATTTTAAGATTCATTGAATTTAGTAAAAATTTTGAAGAGGTGTTTGAAGCATCCCTTTGTAAAAATGTGGGAAATAGCCCATGGACATAAAAATTCATTCAATTGGCTTTTGAAAGAAGGCAACTTCATGAGGATTCATTGAATGGAGACACATTTTGAAGAGACCACAAGGCACCCCTGAGATTTTTATTAAAGAAGACTTGGATCATCAAAGGAGGGAGCCAATACATATCAAACAACCATCATCCATCCAAGTAACCTCCGCAGCCGTCGCCCATCACTACCGCCGCCATCGGCCACTTTTGTTTTATTTTAAGTTTTAGTTTGTTGTGTGAGTGAAGGAAGCGGATTCAAAGGAACTTCAGGATATTTGGTGGAGAGGAAATATTTGTGATTGCATTTGGTTTTAATTTAGATTTCTTTTTTGTGTGCATGATTTCTACTTTTAAACTCATGTGTGGTTGCGTTATCTCCATAGATTTTGAGTAGTTTTCTTTATCCTTTTCCTTAAAAATGACAAGTGGTTAATTGTTGAAAGGAAGTTTTGTGAAGTATTTATTAGACTTCAATGTTGGAATAGGTTGTGCTGATTTGAAAGCTTGTGCTTCATTTACTTCTTGATTTTGCCAATTAAGATGTTAATACCTGTTGTGAGAACATGTAAGATCTGAGATGGTATAGTCTCAGTCAACAAATGGTATGAATCACATATTAGTTTCATGGATAATAATGTGGTTCTTGGGGCTAAGTGCNGCATTTGGTTTTAATTTAGATTTCTTTTTTGTGTGCATGATTTCTACTTTTAAACTCATGTGTGGTTGTGTTATCTCCATAGATTGTGAGTAGTTTTCTTTATCCTTTTCCTTAAAAATGACAAGTGGTTAATTGTTGAAAGGAAGTTTTGTGAAGTATTTATTAGACTTCAATGTTGGAATAGGTTGTGCTGATTTGAAAGCTTGTGCTTCATTTACTTCTTGATTTTGCCAATTAAGATGTTAATACCTGTTGTGAGAACATGTAAGATCTGAGATTGTATAGTCTCAGTCAACAAATGGTAAGAATCACATATTAGTTTCATGGATAATAATGTGGTTCTTGGGGTTAAGTGAAAATAAATAAGGAAATAAAATTTCAATGGTGTAGAATTAGAGGACTTTAGAGTGACAAGCTAAAGCCCCCAATTTGGTTTATGGTTTTAAGTTTTAATATGAGATGTTAGTGGAGGGAGAAGAGGGAACTCAGAGTAAGAGCTAGAACCTTCCCTACCTAACTAGTCTTTAAAACTATTCAAATTATAGATTAGTCAATGTTTTTTATTGCATCTCTTGTAAGGGTAAAAAATATTATTGCTCTTAATAGACACTAAACATTTAGAATACTTCCACAACAGAATTTTTATACCTATTACTGATTCATGATAAAAAAAAAGATATTTTACTTATATTAAATTCATCTTACAAATATTTAGTTAAGTTAATTAGTTGCTTACTTTATTTTCAATTATTAAAAATTACAAAAAGAAACGAATTTTGGTTTCTATTATAGCATCTTAAGTTTAAGTAAGAATATTTTGCTATATAGGAATTTTGTTATCTAAACTTTCTAACTTTCTAAAGTGCATATTGCCAGTTTTCTCTGTGGGTTTGATATTAAGGGCTTAATCCAAAAGTTTTATATTACTTGATAACGATACGTATACTTGCATAGTATCCCATATTTAAAATATTATAATTGTATTCTCCTTTGCTTCATAGTGAAAAATTTACCTAGTTTTTGCATTGGATCAAGTTTTTGACTTCGTTGCAAAATAGGAATCACTATAAAGGAAATTATGTCTATAATCACATACATCGCAATAAACATCTATATAGAAAGTTGGGATCACTTACCTATAAGAAAACATTAAAATTTTGTTCTATATTTTGAACATATAAAAATATATTCAAAACAATAAGAATTTTAATAAAGGTGAGAATTCATCAAAGCTAAAAGAAAACAATCTCAACAATCAGTGAAGATCATGGAAGAAATGTAAGCTTACCGGAAAAAAATTAACCATCATAAAAAATGGCAACCTCAAATAGCAAATCAACTCAAAGTAAAAGCACCAATGTTTAATATGAAAAATTCAATCCAACACAATAGAAGTATATCGATGAACAAACAATCCTAGCAAACATCAAATTAGCAAAAATATCCACAGAGTATGCATTACTGAAAGAGAATAACGTCAAACAAACAAAGTATAAGAATGATGTGGTAATACATCCAATTCTAAGCCATATTACTCCATTTTGTTTCAAGCAACAAATAATATCCCGATAACACAAAAAAAAAGTAATAACCAACATGGCTAATTCAATTTCCATTTGATTTTCATGATCATAATAAATAAAGTATCAAGCTATTCAAGCTTGAGGAGATGTCTAAGAAATTATTTACAATCATCTCCTTGAGGTAAAGATGATGATGTCCACTTTCTATTGATTATGATCACAAAAATATTCTCTTTGAGGCTTTCCTTAAATAAANACAATATTCTCTTTGAGGCTTTCCTTAAATAATTTCTGAAAGTAGTATTTATGTAAGATTTAAGCTTAATCAATCCAAATGGTAAAAATGCCTCTGTAAATCCTACAAGTTCTGAAATCTCACTTTTTCCTACGTTTTATCTTAAATCTGAGAGTTATCAGACACCCCCTTAATGTAAATGTAAAGTTCATCCAAACAGACACATAAGCATGAAATCACATGAAACAAAGATGAGAAGTTTCCTTTACGAATAATTTAAGGTAGGAGTTGACCGGAAGAAGGAGGNGTAAATCCTACAAGTTCTGAAATCTCACTTTTTCCTACGTTTTATCTTAAATCTGAGAGTTATCAGACACCCTTTTAATGTAAATGTAAAGTTCATCCAAACAGACATATAAGCATGAAATCACATGAAACAAAGATGAGAAGTTTCCTTTACGAATGGCTTAAGGTAGGAGTTGACCGGAAGAAGGAGAAAATGGGATTGTTGTATCTCTACAAGTCTCGATCTCACAGTACTTAATCCAAACTAGCTAGGGTTTGAGTGCGAAGGTGAAGCTCTTAGACGAAATCGAGAGATGGTAAGGGAAGGACGAGGCCAAGCTTTCGGGAAGGGAAGGAAGAATCTATGACAAGCGGGAGGCAGAGCGCGAACGGGATGGGAAGACGAAAGAAAGGAAATGAGAGATTTGGGCGGGGTGAGCTAAATTAAGGCATTTACCAAAGGTTTATAAGTGGTCTAAAATCCATTGATTTGTAACATTATTACCGATGAATATTTTCGTCGCTTAATAAAATAACCCATCAGGTAACACCCTATCAAATTGTGAGTTCCTAAATAACCTAAGAAAAATGATCGTCGAAAAATCATTATTTATAATCGACGGACCATTTTGTTAGTAATAATAAAAACCATCTACAAAAATATTATTGTAGCTAAGAGACATTATATCTCGTTGGTTAATACCCCGCCAAATGGTGGTTTTCTAAATAAACTACGAACAATGGTCATCGGTTAGTCATCGTTTATAACCTACAGACTATTTAGTTGGTAATAATAAAAACCATCGCAGAAATATTACTGTAGCGGAACGAGAGTATATCCTGTAGTTTAAATTTCGCTAATAATTGGCCGAATAAACTATCACTATGCCAAAGGAAATTGGTACATTTTTTTGACACATATTTTGGCCGTTAATTTTACCATCGATTATACTTGTTTTTCCTAGTGAGAGTAGTTATGAGAAGTGGACGGCTAGGATGGAGGAAGGAGGGAAATAGAGTGCTATGATGGAGGAGAGAGAAATTGAATGTCGGATTGGTGACGTGGAAAAATGAGGGAGGAGAAGGCGGAATGGTGAGGTGGAAAGATGTGTTTAATCGGATGGAGGAGGTTAAGGGAGGGAATTGAGGGATATGATTGAAGGATATGGAGGGGAATTTTCGAAAAAGATAGGGTATCATTGCTAAGGTTGCTAGGGTAGTTATACCAAAATACAAGTATGGCATTTGAAAGAAAATGAAATAAGGAATCACATACTAGAAACAATTTTGAAAAAGGTTGTCCCTGGCTCAAGTTATAGGCATTTGAAGTACATAGGTGGTTAAAAACTAGTTATAAGTGGTTACATATTGGTTATGGTTAAAATTTTGAATTGGGTTTGTTGGGTAGAAAAAATTCAAGAAATTTGGTGGTGTAAGTGGTTTTGATGAAAACAAGCTCCATGTCAAAATATTTCAAGTCAAAGTGGACCCAAAACTTTTGGAGGGAGAAAATGTTAGATTTTGAGTTACCTTTTTTAATTAATTTTAATTAAATTAATTATGCATTTTTTTAATAAGATTAACTTTAGTTGAAGTCTGCTTTCATTTTGAGTTAATTATGACCAAATTATACTTTTATTATCGATAGTATTGCTTTTCTGTTTGTTGATTATCATTAGCTCAATGAACCTCTAAATAGAGTTAGATTTAAGCATTGAGGGGCTTATTTGATAGGTTCAACAATCCTGATGCAATGATAAAGTTCATTAAAAAAAAAATGAGTCGTTGAAATTTTTTTTATATGAGATCAATTTTCATGCAAAAAAACCCTAAATATAAAATTTTACATAAAAAAGGTGTCAGGTGACTACTAAACTGGTTTGTAACTTACAAAATAAAATTCAAATCACTAGATTACTCAGTCGAGNTTTTTTTTATATGAGATCAATTTTCATGCAAAAAAACCCTAAATATAAAATTTTACATAAAAACGGTGTCAGGTGACTACTAAACTGGTTTGTAACTTACAAAATAAAATTCAAATCACTAGATTAGTCAGTCGAGAAAATGATATTTTTAGGGTTGGTGAGATAGCATTATTCATGCATGAAAATTGAACTTAAGATTTTATCTAATAAATTGTTTCAAACAATTTTCAATCTTTTTTTGCATGGTCTTTATATGTGATATTAAGTATTATGTAATTTTCATAATGTTGTTTTGAGTTCTATAATGACCTCAGGAGGGAAAACGACAATCGCAATGTTTTGGTTGATGAAGGCTGATTTTAGTTCAACTTTAAAGTTTGATTAAAAATTAGTTCTATTTAATGTTTGATTTGGTTAATTTTAATTTTTTCAAGNTCGAGAAAATGATATTTTTAGGGTTGGTGAGATAGCATTATTCATGCATGAAAATTGAACTTAAGATTTTATATGATAAATTGTTTCAAACAATTTTCAATCTTTTTTTGCATGGTCTTTATATGTGATGTTAAGTATTATGTAATTTTCATAATGTTGTTTTGAGTTCTATAATGACCTCAGGAGGGAAAACGACAATCGCAAAGTTTTGGTTGATGAAGGCTGATTTTAGTTCAACTTTAAAGTTTGATTAAAAATTTGTTATATTTAATGTTTGATTTGGTTAATTTTAATGTTTTCAACTTAAATCTTAGCTTTATAAATTAGGGTTTGATCAAGATTCAACTCAAGTTGAATTCGATTAAATCACGAGCCAAGAAAGAAATCGACTGAGAAATGAGGTCAAAATGTGTGTGTGCTCGATCTCATACTACTCCAAAATGCTAATTCATTTATCTACGTACGTGAATCTTCTGGCACACATCACTAGTCATATTGGATATTGGCACTAATGTCTCATAATGAAATTGAAAAACCTTATATATTTATAAGAACAACAAAATCTTCTGTTGCTTTTTCTTATGCTTTATATGTGTCCAATATAAACTTATGTTCGGAATGTATGATCAAATTCATATCATATTCAATAGCTCTATACAGTTTTTTTAGTTAGAAATGAATTTAAAATATATTAATCTAAATAAGTAAAAATTAATACTTTTTAAGAGGTTATTTGAGATCTTTTTTATTAATATTATTTTATTTTGCATATGTTTTTATTTAATATAAAATATGATTGGTGTAATATAACTTAATTATTTTAAAAAATATAAATTTAATTCTAAGAAGTTTTAAAGTTTTTTTTTTAAAGAAAATCTAATTTATTTTTAAAATAAAATATAAAATATTAATAAAAGATATAGTAAATAAATTATTTTTTATAATAAACCTAAAAATAAAATTAATCTTAAAAAGACCTAAGGTTTTTCATGCCCTCATGTTTTTTCACATTGGGTTTCATTGGTTTTATTTTGTTTTTTCTATTTTAAAAACATATAAATAATTTAATATCTTTCTTCATCAATTTAGCGTGTGGTCCTTGTCAAGAGAACATAAAACTTGNCTAAATAAGTAAAAATTAATACTTTTTAAGAGGTTATTTGAGATCTTTTTTATTAATATTATTTTATTTTGCTTATTTTTTAATTTAATATAAAATATGATTGGTGTAATATAACTTATTTAATTATTTTAAAAAATATAAATTTAATTTTAAGAAGTTTTAATGTTTTTTTTAAAGAAAATCTAATTTCTTTTTAAAATAAACTATAAAATATTAATAAAAGATATTGTAAATAAATTATTTTTTATAATAAACCTAAAAATAAAATTAATCTTAAAAAGACCTAAGGTTTTTCATGCCCTCTGTTTTTTCACATTTCATTGGTTTTAGTTTGTTTTTTCTATTTTAAAAACATATAAATAATTTAATATCTTTCTTCATCAATTTAGCAGTCTGGTCCTTGTCAAGAGAACATAAAACTTGTTGGAGGAACCACAGACTATAAGATGGAGGTCTACTTTTGTTTTTAATATTCTTATTATTATTTTTATATCCACTCAATAATTACAGTGCTAATTGCATTATTTAATCGTTAATACCACATTCTTGGGTCTAATCCACAAAATATGTTTTTAATACCATCGCCAGTAGTTCGCCACCGCTTGCAGATGCCCCCTTCTTTGGCAGCCCNGCATACATCGCAATAAACATCTATATAGAAAGTTGGGATCACTTACCTATAAGAAAACATTAAAATTTTGTTATATATTTTGAACATATAAAAATATATTCAAAACAATAAGAATTTTAATAAACGTGAGAATTCATCAAAGCTAAAAGAAAACAATCTCAACAATCAGTGAAGATCAAGGAAGAAATGTAAGCTTACCGGAAAAAAAATTAACCATTATAAAAAATGGCAACCTCAAATAGCAAATCAACTCAAAGTAAAAGCACCAATGTTTAATATGAAAAATTCAATCCAACACAATAGAAGTATATCGATGAACAAACAATCCTAGCAAACATCAAATTAGCAAAAATATCCACAGAGTATGCATTACTGAAAGAGAATAACGTCAAACAAACAAAGTATAAGAATGATGTGGTAATACATCCAATTCTAAACCATATTACTCCTTCATTTTGTTTCAAGCAACAAATAATATCCCGATAACACAAAAAAAAAGTAATAACCAACATGGCTAATTCAATTTCCATTTGATTTTCATGATCATAATAAATAAAGTATCAAGCTATTCAAGCTTGAGGAGATGTCTAAGAATTTATTTACAATCATCTCCTTGAGGTAATGACGATGATGTCCACTTTCTATTGATTATGATCACAACAATATTCTCTTTGAGGCTTTCCTTAAATAATTTCTGAAAGTAGTATTTATGTAAGATTTAAGCTTAATCAATCCAAATGGTAAAAATGCCTCTGTAAATCCTACAAGTTCTGAAATCTCACTTTTTCCTACGTTTTATCTTAAATCTGAGAGTTATCAGACACCCTTTTAATGTAAATGTAAAGTTCATCCAAACAGACATATAAGCATGAAATCACATGAAACAAAGATGAGAAGTTTCCTTTACGAATGGCTTAAGGTAGGAGTTGACCGGAAGAAGGAGAAAATGGGATTGTTGTATCTCTACAAGTCTCGATCTCACAGTACTTAATCCAAACTAGCTAGGGTTTGAGTGCGAAGGTGAAGCTCTTAGACGAAATCGAGAGATGGCTAAGGGAAGGACGAGGCCAAGCTTTCGGGAAGGGAAGGAAGAATCTATGACAAGCGGGAGGCAGAGCGCGAACGGGATGGGAAGACGAAAGAAAGGAAATGAGAGATTTGGGCTGGGTGAGCTAAATCAAGGCATTTACCAATGGTTTATAAGTGGTCTAAAATCCATTGATTTGTAACATTATTACCGATGAATATTTTTGTCGCTTAATAAAATAACCCATCAGGTAACACCCTATCAAATGGTGAGTTCCTAAATAACCTAAGAAAAATGATCGTCGAATAATCATTATTTATAATCGACGGACCATTTTGTTAGTAATAATAAAAACCATCTACAAAAATATTATTGTAGCTAAGAGACATTATATCTTGTTGGTTAATACCCGCCAAATGGTGGTTTTCTAAATAAACTACGAACAATGGTCATCAGTTAGTTATCGTTTATAACCTACAGACTATTTAGTTGGTAATTTTTAAAACCATCGCAGAAATATTACTGTAGCGGAACGAGAGTATATCCTGTAGTTTAAATTTCGCTAATAATTGGCCGAATAAACTATCACTATGCCAAAGGAAATTGGTACATTTTTTTGACACATATTTTGGCCGTTAATTTTACCATCGATTATACTTTTTTTTCCTAGTGAGAGTAGTGAGAGTGAGTGGACGGCCAGGATGGAGGAAGGAGGGAAATCGAGTGCTATGATGGAGGAGAGAGAAATTGAATCTCGGATTGGTGATGTGGAGAAATGAGGGAGGAGAAAGCGGAATGGTGAGGTGGAAAGATGCGTTTAATCGGATGGAGGAGGTTAAGGGAGGGAATTGAGGGATATGATCGAAGGATATGGAGGGGAATTTTCGAAAAAGATACGGTATTNTTTGGAAAACCATGTAAACTCTCTCAAAAATAATTTAAAACACTAAAAATAATGACAACCAGATATATAGCATATTTGAAATTTAAATTACGAAAAAATGGACGCAAACGCACTCTCAGAGGTTTACTTTCCGTGAAATGATTTATTCTGAGCGAAAAATTTTATTTTAAGGCATCACAAAATAGGACGCAGACTGGCGTGAGAGCTCCGACAGACATGGACGTTGTTTTTTAGTAGAAAAGGAAACGAAATGCGTGCAATCACTGTGCTCTGATAGTGAAAAATAATGATAGATTGCCCTTTTTCAACTCTGAAGGAACTGTCGGTAAATAATATTTTATGAATATTTTAATAATTTATTAAATTGTATTTATCTATGTGCAATATTAGAGTGACATTTTACTCTAATTTATCTTTCAGCTTTTAGCTGAAAAGTTTTCGATATTCTACATCAACCTGCATCTGAACGTATGCATCCAAATATTGCTTCGTGGTCGTTCAAATGTTGGGGAATAATTATTGTGCATCTCATAGATCCTCCATCTTCCGGAGGTCACAAATTCATTCTAGCTGCTTTTCTAAATGAAAAGAAGCCAATACCAATTAGCTTTCTATGTGAGCAGAAGTTACACTGCTTAGGGAGGTCAGAGCGCATTGCATTCTACAATTCTTTAAAATCAAGTCATCTACTAATTCAGCATCTCTTGAAGGATAAAATCCGACAACTATGTTGCACTCAAGACACCGAGATCAACAATTTCGTTCGAAGGTATGGGATAGATTGGCTGAACTTAGCCATCTACTATTCAAATGATAATAGTCTTGCAGTAGCCTTCAACAAGATGCTTGTCCTGATCTTGAAGATTACTCTAGATGACAAAAAGAGAAAATAACATGAATAATTATCAGAGGCACTGTGGCCTACCAAACAACTTACAGGATGTCGACACCGTCCACGCCACATGCACTGGTGTATGGATCTAAGGTTGCACTCTCGCTCGAGGTGCACCTCCCAACAATTAGAATCATAGACGTCAATAAAATAACAGATGAAGAAAATGTAAAGCACTGGTTCGAAGAACTTGATTGTTTTGAAGGCAAGTATCTAAGGGCTCAACAAAGTCTGGAAATATATCAAGCCAAGATGATTCAAGCACATGATGGGTTGGTTCGGCTACGAACTTTTTAAGTTGGTAACTTTATGTTCGTGTTGCGAAGTCCTATTCTTACACGCCACAAGTTAGGAGGCAAATTTGAACAGACAGGAAGAACCTTATGCTGTTGAAGAGCTATAATCTCGAGGATCCTATGATATTATTGATTTCCAATCATAAATGTTTATGATCAACGAACAATATTTGATGAAAAATTGTACAACATGACATTTTTAAGAACAAATTTAAAAATAAAATGACTTTTTTTTTAAACCATGATGTTGCAGTTGTTTGTAACTGTATCCCAAGTTAATATAAAGTCAAATTAGAAAGAGTAAAATTAGAAGAAGTTAAATGCATAATTCTTATAAAACCTAAAATAAATAAAATTTCATGGTTGGGTCTTTTTGAAATCTCTTTCTTAGAGCTTAAAATTCTTCCTTTGAATCTGATCTCCTCTTTTATAAATTATAATAAATTAAACAAAAATTTTGATNTCCCAAGTTAATATAAAGTCAAATTAGAAAGAGTAAAATTAGAAGAAGTTAAATGCATAATTCTTATAAAACGTAAAATAAAAAAAATTTCATGGTTGGGTCTTTTTGAAATCTCTTTCTTAGAGCTTAAGATTCTTCCTTTGAATTTGATCTCCTCTTTTATAAATTATAATAAATTAAACAAAAATTTTGACAAATAAGATAAATCCCCTAAATAAAATTTTTAAATATTTAATTATAAGTGCTTAGTTCATACAACTCAGTAGAATGACATTCTGCCTGTTTTGTATAAAATAAAGTTGAATGTATGGCTAGTCTTACCTTTCACAGTAGCATTAATCTTGCAATAGAAAAAAAGTGTGTTAAGTGTCTCAATCAATCACTTTGACCTTGGCTTCATGCAAGTTGAGTTACTCTACAAAAGAGCAATACTAAGTATAGTCATGCTGGATAAGTCAAAAGGGAGAAGCAAGTGCTCGACTTCAGAGCCTAAGAAGGAAAGAGCTTAAAGAGAAAGCTAGATAAGATTTTCAAGGAAAAGTTTGAAGTCATAGACAACCAAGAGGTCGAGACAATGAGGATCAAGCCAATGATTGCTACTACCACTTAACAGCTAGTTGACATTCCTGTTGTCAATAAAGCTAAAGATGGGATTGACAATGACATAGAAGTGAAACAAGAACCAAAATCTAAAGAAGTCCCATGAAAAAGAAGAGTAAGAGAAGAGACAACAATGAGTGGTTCTAGCAGATGAAGAACTATATACCCCAAAGTATGAGTTTCCAGAGTAAAATCCTTCAGATGTCTATCTCAGAAGAGCATGAAAGGATTAAAAACAAAGTATTTATAGTCGAGCCACGCGTACCTTAATTCTTCCAACCGTATGTACCGTATTTCATCATGCTCCGCCACATTGTCTTTGAGGCAGAACTGGAATGTTTTAAAAAGGCATAGCGACAGAGTTTTGAATATTTCCAACAAGTGTATGGTTGATACATCAATATTCTTAAGGCTTTGGAGCTGTATGCAGAGGTTTTTTTAGAATAAAAACAAGAGAAAATAATTAAATGCATATTTAGAAAGCATGATAAAGGTAAAGTGGGCTATCAAATGAATAGAATTTATTTAAAGTTGAGGAAGTGAAAAGGAGGCGATGATAGAATTACCATCGAGGATGGTTGCTGCTATAACTTTACTATGGACAAAGATGGAAATTCCCAAGGATTATTATGCATGAAAAAATTGATCTTATGTTCTTGATAATAAAGAAATAAACTAACAAATGTTACACATGTTGTTTGTTTACTGTATTCTGAATAGTTGTATCATCATTATCTATGAGGAAGGGGATTATATTCTACCTCATATCGATCACCATGGCTTTCTGAGGTGCATGGTCTTGTTTTTCAGCTAATGCAACATAATGCTTGAGACATAGCCTCAATTCATTAGAACTGAAAAATTCAAGGGATCGATGGAGATTCCATTACTAGTGGGATCTGTTCTGATATTGAATAGAAAGGGAGGTTTTTTTAGGAAATAAAATCCATTAAATTAAGAAGTGATTAAAAAAAACGGGGCCTTTAGATTAAAAAGGTTAAGATTATCCCCACTTAGTAAAAAGCTAATGGATGGGGAGTGACTAAAAAAAATCTGCCCAAATAAAGAACCAGCCTTAGCAAGAAAATAATTAGGTATATTTGGTTCTATGAAGCCATTTTTTCCATCTGATATGAAATCCATGATTTTCTATCAAATTATCCTTAAATGTTGTTTTAATATGCTAATGGGTAGCAAGGACACAAGTGAGACAACGCCATAAAGTGAAAGAATCCATATCAATGATAATCATAAACCAACCAACAATAGTAGCAAATTTGGCAGCAAGTATCGCTTCAACTTCCGAAATTATCAATGAATTAGCAGTGGATGGAGAGGAGAAAATAACAAGCAATTTACCATTTAAATATCTATATACAACACCAATACCAACAGTTTTTGTTTGAAGCTCCCATCAACATTACTTTTCACCCACTATTTATATAATTTGATCCATCCTTTCAGTTTTGAATATGGTTCTTCTTTCTATTGTGCGTTGGTCTAAATATATTAAGCTTGGCCATCTCATCTAGAAAATAAGCTTTAACTTTGGGAAAACTAACAATGNTAAGGAAATAAAATTTCAATGGTGTAGAATTAGAGGACTTTAGAGTGACAAGCTAAAGCCCCCAATTTGGTTAATGGTTTTAAGTTTTAATATGAGATGTTAGTGGAGGGAGAAGAGGGAACTCGGAGTAAGAGCTAGAACCTTCCCTACCGAACTAGTCTAGTCTTCAAAACTATTCAAACTATAGATCAGTCAATATTTTTTATTGCATCTCTTGTAAGGGTAAAAAATATTATTGCTCCTATTAGGCACTAAACATTTAGAATACTTCCACAACAGAATTTTTATACCTATTACTGATTCATGATAAGAAAAAAAATATTTTACTTATATTACATTCATCTTGCAAATATTTAGTTAAGTTAATTAGTTGCTTACTTTATTTTCAATTATTAAAAATTACAAAAAGAAACGAATTTTGGTTTCTATTATAGCATCTTAAGTTTAAGTAAGAATATTTTGCTATATAGGAATTTTGTTATCTAAACTTTCTAACTTTCTAAAGTGCATATTGCCAGTTTTCTCTGTGGGTTTGATATTAAGGGCTTAATCCAAAAGT
>JXCR01123836.1:18818-35445 GCA_002079205.1 Phalaenopsis hybrid cultivar | reverse complement strand
CACATATATATATGTATATATATATATATATATATATATATATATATATATATATATATATACTTAAATAGATGTGGTCATCAGCAGTGGGCTGGTAGACGGCACGGCAGACGACCAATGGCTAAAGTGGAGATGGCGACGGTGAGTGGCTAGCGGCGGAGGGCTGCCAAAGAAGGGGGCATCTGCAAGCGGTGGCGAACTACCGGCAATGGTATTAAAAACATATATAAAGTTTTACATTTACTTTATATTCAACCAAATTAATAATAAAATATGTCAAATAAATATCTTAATAATCTATAAATCTTTTTCATTACATTTTATTCTTATTTACACACTTTTCCTTTCCGAGATAAGATTTCATTCGGGACGTCTGTAAAGTTAAATGTAAGTTTATGTGAAAAAATAGANTATATATATATATATATATATATATATATATATATAAAGGTTTACTGTAACTTTATATTCAACCAAATTAATAATAAAAATATGTCAAATAAATATCTTAATAATCTATAAAGCTTTTTCATTACATTTTATTCTTATTTACACACTTTTCCTTCCCGATGAGATAAGATTTCATTCGGGACGTCTGTAAAGTTAAATGTGAGTTTTTATGTGAAAAAATAGGCTTTTTAAAGTTTCTGTAAAATTAAAAAAATAATCTTCTTATAACTATTTCAATTTTGGAAAACCATGTAAACTCTCTCAAAAATAATTTAAAACACTAAAAATAATGACAACCAGATATATAGCAAATTTGTAAATTTAAATTACGAAAAAATGGACGCAAAAGCACTCTTAGAGGTTTACTTTCCGTGAAATGATTTATTCTGAGCGAAAAATTTTATTTTAAGGCATCACAAAATAGGACGCAGACTGGCGTGAGAGCTCCGACAGACATGGACGTTGTTTTTTAGTAGAAAAGGAAACGAAATGCGTGCAATCACTGTGCTCTGATAGTGAAAAATAATGATAGATTACCCTTTTTCAACTGAAGGAACTGTCGGTAAATATTATTTTAAGAATATTTTAATAATTTATTAAATTGTATTTATCTATGTGCAATATTAGAGGGACATTTTACTCTAATTTTTCTTTCAGCTTTTAGTTGAAAAGTTTTCGATATTCTACGTCAACCTGCCTCTGAATATTACTTCGTGGTCGTTCAAATGATGGGGAACAGTTATTGTGCATCTCATAGATCCTCCATCTCCTGGAGGTCACATATTCATTCTAGCTACTTTTCTAAATGAAAAGAAGCCAATACCAATTAGCTTTCTAGGTGAGCAGAAGTTATACCGCTTAGGGAGGTCAGAGCGCATTGCATTCTGCAATTCTTTAAAATCAAGTCGTCTACTAATTCAACATCTCTTGAAGGATAAAACCCGACAACTATGTTGCACTCAAGACACCGAGATCAACAATTTCGTTCAAAAGTATGGGATAGATTGGCTGAACTCAGCCATCTACTATTCAAACGATAATAGTCTTGCAGTAGCCTTCAACAAGATGCTTGTCCCGATCTTGAAGATTACTCTAGATGACAAAAAGAGAAAATAACATGAATAATTATCAGAGGCACTGTGGCCAACCAAACAACTTACAGGATGCCAACACAGTCCACGCAACATGCACTGGTGTATGGATCTAAGGTTGCACTCTCGCTCGACAAGCACCTCCCATCAATTAGAATCATAGACGTCAATAAAATAACAGATGAAGAAAATGTAAAGCACTGGTTCGAAGAACTTGATTGTTTTGAAGGCAAGTATCTAAGGGCTCAACAAAGTCTGGAAATATATCAAGCCAAGATGATTCAAGCACATGATGGGTTGGTTCGGCTACGAACTTTTTAAGTTGGTAACTTTGTGTTCGTGTTGCGAAGTCCTATTCTTACACGCCACAAATTAGGAGGCAAATTTGAACAGACAGGAAGAACCTTATGCTGTTGAAGAGCTATAATCTAGAGGATCCTATGATATTATTGATTTCCAATCATAAATGTTTATGATCAACGAACAATATTTGATGAAAAATTGTACAACATGACATTTTTAAGAACAAATTTAAAAATAAAATGACTTTTTTTTTAAACCATGATGTTGCAGTTGTTTGTAACTGTATCCCAAGTTAATATAAAGTCAAATTAGAAAGAGTAAAATTAGAAGAAGTTAAATGCATAATTCTTATAAAACGTAAAATAAAAAAAATTTCATGGTTGGGTCTTTTTGAAATCTCTTTCTTAGAGCTTAAGATTCTTCCTTTGAATTTGATCTCCTCTTTTATAAATTATAATAAATTAAACAAAAATTTTGATAAATAAGATAAATCCCCTAAATAAAATTTTTAAATATTTAATTATAAGTGCTTAGTTCATACAACTCAGTAGAATGACATTCTGCCTGTTTTGTATAAAATAAAGTTGAATGTATGGCTAGTCTTACCTTTCACAGTAGCATTAATCTTGCAATAGAAAAAAAGTGTGTTAAGTGTCTCAATCAATCACTTTGACCTTGGCTTCATGCAAGTTGAGTTACTCTACAAAAGAGCAATACTAAGTATAGTCATGCTGGATAAGTCAAAAGGGAGAAGCAAGTGCTCGACTTCAGAGCCTAAGAAGGAAAGAGCTTAAAGAGAAAGCTAGATAAGATTTTCAAGGAAAAGTTTGAAGTCATAGACAACCAAGAGGTCGAGACAATGAGGATCAAGCCAATGATTGCTACTACCACTTAACAGCTAGTTGACATTCCTGTTGTCAATAAAGCTAAAGATGGGATTGACAATGACATAGAAGTGAAACAAGAACCAAAATCTAAAGAAGTCCCATGAAAAAGAAGAGTAAGAGAAGAGACAACAATGAGTGGTTCTAGCAGATGAAGAACTATATACCCCAAAGTATGAGTTTCCAGAGTAAAATCCTTCAGATGTCTATCTCAGAAGAGCATGAAAGGATTAAAAACAAAGTATTTATAGTCGAGCCACGCGTACCTTAATTCTTCCAACCGTATGTACCGTATTTCATCATGCTCCGCCACATTGTCTTTGAGGCAGAACTGGAATGTTTTAAAAAGGCATAGCGACAGAGTTTTGAATATTTCCAACAAGTGTTTGGTTGATACATCAATATTCTTAAGGCTTTGGAGCTGTATGCAGAGGTTTTTTTAGAATAAAAATAAGAGAAAATAATTAAATGCATATTTAGAAAGCATGATAAAGGTAAAGTGGGCTATCAAATGAATAGAATTTATTCAAAGTTGAGGAAGTGAAAAGGAGGCAACGATAGAATTACCATCAAGGATGGTTGCTGCTATAACTTTACTATGGACAAAGATGGAAATTCCCAAGGATTATTATGCATGAAAAACTTGATCTTATGTTCTTGATAATAAAGAAATAAACTAACAAATGTTATCATGGCACATGTTGTTTGTTTACTATATTCTGAATAGTTGTATCATCATTATCTATGAGGAAGGGGATTATATTCTACCTCATATCGATCACCATGGCTTTCTGAGGTGCATGGTCTTGTTTTTCAGCTAATGCAACATAATGCTTGAGACATAGCCTCAATTCATTAGAACTGAAAAATTCAAAGGATCGATGGAGATTCCGTTACTAGTGGGATCTGTTCTGATATTGAATAGAAAGGGAGGTTTTTTTTAGGAAATAAAATCTATTAAATTAAGAAGTGATTAAAAAAAGAAACGGGGCCTTTAGATTAAAAAGGTTAAGATTATCCCCATTTAGTAAAAAAGTTAATGGATGGGGAGTGACTAAAAAAAATCTGCCTAAATAAAGAACCAGCCTTAGCAAGAAAATAATTAGGTATATTTGGTTCTATGAAGCCATTTTTCCATCTGATATGAAATCCATGATTTTCTATCAAAATATCCTTAAATGTTGTTTTAATATGCTAATGGGTAGCAAGGACACAAGTGAGACACCGCCATAAAGTGAAAGAATCCATTTCAATGATAATCATAAACCAACCAACAATAGTAGCAAATTTGGCAGCAAGTATCGCTTCAACTTCCGAAATTATCAATGAATTAGCAGTGGATGGAGAGGAGAAAATAACAAGCAATTTACCATTTAAATATCTATATACAACACCAATACCAACAGTTTTTGTTTGAAGCTCCCATCAACATTACTTTTCACCCACTATTTATATAATTTGATCCATCCTTTCAGTTTTGAATATGGTTCTTCTTTCTATTGTGCGTTGGTCTAAATATATTAAGCTTGGCCATCTCATCTAGAAAATAAGCTTTAACTTTGGGAAAACTAACAATGTTAAAGATATAGGTTAGTATGTTGTTAATAATAGTCTTCTAACTGTCCATTTGGACTTCATATTTGATGTTGTTCCTAGTTATCCATAACAACCAATAAGCTATACATGGTAGAGAAATGATGACAAGATTTTATTGAGTAAATGACTCTTCCTGCAATATAAAACCATAATCATATTGTGAAATCACTCAAAATGAATATGAAGTCCAAGAACTCAATAACATTGAACAAAACATGAGAGGCATCCTACAATAAAACAAAAATGGAGCAAATGACTCTTCCTCAGCCTTGCACAAGTGGTAGACTAAAGGAATTTTAAGTCTCTTAAGTCTAAGAACGTCTATTGTGGGGATAAAATCATGAAGCAATCTCCCATTGAAGAAGGTTATAGATGCTTTAAGAAAGGTGTTTCATAGCCATATAACTTTAGTAGTAGGAGCATGGGTGTAAAAAGAGAGTATATAGTTTTAAAGATGGAGCAAAGATCCCTCTTGATACTGCTAATATGCAAAGTACAACAATAATTTAGATTATATTTCACTTATATTTTCTTACTTTACAACAAAACCAAAAACTTGATCCTGAAGAAAAATAAGAATTTAACTTTTAATTTATATATATTGGGATACTACACAAGTATATGTATCGTTATCAAGTAATTTAGGATTTTTTAATTAAGCTCTGAATATCGAACCCACAAGGAATTTATACAGTATGCATTTTTAGAAAACTTTCTATTTTTAAAAAGATAATTACTTAAATTGAATATATTTTGTAGTAATAAAAACTTAAATATTTTTGGTATTTTTGATATTGTATTTTTGATATTTTGACAAAATAGTAACAACTTAAAAAGATAACTAGAGTTTTGTAGATGAAAAACACTTATAAAGAAAAATATCTTTCTTCTTATCATGAATCAGTAATAAGTATAAGAATTTTGTTGTGGAAGTATGCAAATTGTGTTGTGCCAAATAGGATCAATAATATTGTTTAGCCTTACTAGAGTTGCTATAAAGAAAATTGGTTAATTTAAAGTTTGAATAGTTTTGAAGACCGGCTAGGCAGAGAAGATACTAGATCTCACTCTAGAGTTTCCTCATCCACCTGGGGGCTAACATCTCATATCAGAACCTAAAATAATAAACCAAGTTGGGGGCTTTATACTGTCACTTTAAAGTCTACGTCTACATCCATAATGATTATTTCCCTATTTATTTGCACTAAATCATATGAATTACATTCTCATTCATACAACCTCATGCGATTCTTTCCTATTTATTTGCACTCAATCATATGAACTACATTCTCATTCATACAACCTCATGTGATACTTATCAATTGTTAACTGAAGCAGTACCAGCCCAATTCTTACATGTTCTCACAACAAATTTTAATGTCTGGAATGGCCAAATCAAGAAGTAAATGAAGTGCATGGATTTAAATTATCACAACTTCTTCCTACATTAATAATCAATACTCTCCACAATTTCCATCCACAATTTAATTACTTATCATTTTAGAGAAAGATAAAGAAAACTACTCAGAATTTTTATCCATTACTTAATTACTTATCATTTTAAGATGAAAGATAAAGAAAAATACTCAAAATCCTAACACTTTAATTACTTATCATTTTAAGGAGAAAGATAAAGAAAACTACTCATAATCCATGAAAAAAACAAAACCACACTTTAGTTTAAAAGAAGAAATCATTGTCAAACCAACAATAAGTCTCAACTAAAACCAAAACTAGTCTCAAAACAAAAAGATAAAAACTTATCTCAAGTTCTCCACCAAACTCTTGAAATTCCTTTGAATCTCTTCTATTTACAATCACTCAAAATAAACTAACAGAAAAAATAAAATAAAAGTAAAAGTGGTGTTCGAAAATCTCTCCGAACAAACTCCCCAAATGAGAACTTTCAAAACTTTCCAAGTATTTTTAGGACTCTTTTCAAAGTCCCCTCTTCTTTCTTTTATAGTTTCCCAAGAAATGCCTTGGAAACTCTTCAAAATATGTCTAGATTTGATGTATTTCCCTAAGAGATGCATCCTTCTATGGNTATCTCAAGTTCTCCACCAAACTCTTGAAATTCCTTTGAATCTCTTCTATTTACAATCACTCAAAATAAACTGACAAAAAAAATAAAATAAAAGTAAAAGTGGTGTCCGAAAATCTCTCCGAACAAATTCCCCAAATTAGAACTTTCAAAACTTTCCAAGTATTTTTAGGACTTTTCAAAGTCTTCTCTTCTTTCTTTTATAGTTTTCCAAGAAGTGCCTTGGAAACTCTTCAAAATATGTCTAGATTTGATGTATTTCCCTAAGAGATGCATCCTTTTATGTAATTTTCGTCCATGGTGGTTATAACCACCTATTAAGCCATTGGGTGTCTCAAAAACCTCTTCAAAATTCACAAAAACCGACTTTACTCATCTAGTAACTACCACCGGCACTTAAGCGCGGGACCTCTGGCGCTTAGGCGCGACCTTCTCTGTTTAACCGGCGCTTAAGCACCAAATTTGACGCTTAGGANTCCATGGTGGTTATAACCACCTATTAAGCCAATGGGTGCCTCAAAAACCTCTTCAAAATTCACAAAAATCAATTTTACTCATCTAGTAACTACCACCGGCACTTAAGCGCTGGACCTCTGGCGCTTAAGCGCGACCTTCTCTGTTTAACCGGCGCTTAAGCACCAAATTTGACGCTTAGGCGCCAATACTCTTTTGCACATTTTTCACCTTTTTGCTCTAAATTTGATCATTTTTCACTCCTCCAAGCATTTTTCACCCTTTTTTACCATGTATCTGCAAAACACACAAATATCTTCCATTAAAGCGCAATATCTCAAAAATAGGTATAAAAATGTGTCTAAAACATAATATAATTTAGGTGTATCAGTTTGCTTTTTCACTTCTTTGAGCATTTTTTCCATTTTTACTTGTATCTGTAAGAAAAACACAAAAATTCCTTCCATTAAAGCGCAATATCTCAAAAATAGGTATAAAAATGTGTCTAAAAATACTATATAANTCCATTAAAGCGCAATATCTCAAAAATAGGTATAAAAATGTGTCTAAAAATACTATATATTTTAGGTGAATCGAAATCCCCCAAACTTAAAATGTTACTTGTCCTCAAGTGACTCTTCAATCTTTAAAAACTACATATGTATGATATGTATATGAGTTTCTTTAGGAGTTATTAAAATTTTGATTTAGAAATATAGCAGTCTAAANAATGTTACTTGTCCTCAAGTGACACTTCAATCTTTAAAAACTACATATGTATGATATGTATATGAGTTTCTTCAGGAATTATTAAAATTTTGATTTAGAAATATAGTAGTCTAAATTAGAAAAAATATTCAGTAAATGAGACCAACTTAAAGTTTAGAAATTGTTAAAGTTAAGAAAAAAGAAAAAAATGAGTTTCTATCTAATTCAGAAATGTATTGTAGATTTTTTTAATTTAGAATTTATTTCTTTTATTATCTCCACTTAAAAATGTCAATTAAAAATAATTTTACTTACTATATTATATCTATAAGCTTAAGAGTTTCTCGAGTCTTATATTTTAAAAAGATCAAATGTAGAACCAATTTTTGATTAGGCACCTCAAGCTTCTCCTTCCTAATTTTTTTTTTCTTTTTCTTTTCTTTCTTTTTTTTTTCTTTTCTTTTTCTTTCCAAGCAAGGATTACTTTGTTTGGATTGGCCTTTAATGATTTTGAATTCCACTTCTCCTTTCTTAAAGCAAAGCCTTGATACAAGTCTTTTACTTATAAATATAAAAATAGTTTTGAAAATTATTTTAATAAAAGAAATTTAAATATTAAAATAAAATTCTAAATTATCTAAATTTTTCAAAAATATAATTTTTCTTACTAAAGATAGTTACTTATATGAATCATTTTCTCATCTAAAAAGTTTTTGACATAAAATTTTTCTTGATTACTAAAAAATTTTAACTAAATTTTCTTACTCATTTCTAAAATCAAATTTTACTCCCTTAATATAACTTCATAAACATAGTCAATTTTTATCTTTTCAAATCAAATTCAATTGCAGCACATTTGAGAAAAAATAAAATTTTTGTGTTTTGAAAATATTTTTCATCCCCCCCAACTTAAATTTTTAACAGATTAAACAGTTTAGCATCAGATATATATAAGCAGGAATGAAAATTTAAAAATAACCTACTATCAGGAATTTTAAACCCTAATGATACAAGTATAAAACTAAAAACTTTATTAAAATTAATTTTTGATCAATTTTTTTAAATTTTCATTTTAAATTAACTTGTAGAGACTCAATATACTTCTAAATAGTGGGTATAAACATAAAAGTAAACATACACACTACTGACACCACAATCTTAACATAATGACAAACTTGCAAACATGATAAAAGAAAAATAAAGGGTAGCAGTTTCTGAATTTCCAAGTTTAAGATCTAAGATAGCAAGATTTTCTACTTTATTACAGATATGAAATAAAGTTAAGTTATAAACTAACTAAATCACAGTACTAAACATAAAACAATAGTTACTACCCTAAAATTTAAAAATAAAATACTAACTACCACAAACATCATAATAACAATAAAACATAAATGTCCAAAATAACATATAGATGCAAATGTAGCAAGCTCAGACCACATAGTTTATATCATATTACAATCATAAAATAAATCTCTCAGCTCTACTCTTCATCCTCAGAATTACCGCTGTAACATTTTTCTGCAGGCTCATGATCAGGATATCAAGGATATAGACGAAATTGCACTCCTGGTTTACCTCTAATCAGGCTCTACAAAGATGTGTCGAATTTCTCTTCATAACCACTCTTCCTTCTATTATAACTATTAGTATGATCTGCAAAATGCTTTAATTTTTGTACCTTATCAGCGGTAAAATTGATATTATTCATCATCTTCTGCAATAACTCATCCTGAGTCGTAGTAGACTCTCCTCTAGATGTAGAAGCAGGTGAAGTAGATGGTCTAGATGAAGAAGTAGCAGAGCTAGATGTAGCAGACGTTTCCATTCCATAACTCCTGAAAAATCCTCCTCTCCAGCCAAAAATAGAATGCTCAAAATAAGTCTTCACATTCACCATCTTGATGAGCTTTATAGGTAACAAAACTTCTTCCCAACAATCATATTTAACCACAACCTGCTCGTACAAAGAAAAATCAAGGAAGCAAATCCCAAACCTGCAGTTGTAACAGCTGTAGCAGAACTGATGTTAGTCTGACAGATCAATGCTTTGATGTTGATGAGCTTTCCCTCTTGAATACAATAGTTCAAGGTCGTTCTTTCTCTGGTCACTTCACTGAGATGATTGGTCGGAAGCAGACGAGCAGAAATGAAATAGTGTCAGTGCTTTGAAAGTGCACATAACTTTGAAGTTGGGAAATTTAGTCTCCTCTCATTGGTAATCTTTCAAAGTCCTCTCTCAATAATCAAGTATGAACTAATCTCGTCTAACCTCAGTTCAGTAGGACTATAATTTGCATAAAAACATAAAGTATCTTGTGGTAAATGGTAAAACAAGTTGATTACCTCTGGTAAAAAGGGTACCAACTTTGCTCGAACCATAACTTGATTGTCTTCAGCTTTAAAGAGATTTTCATAGAACTCCCTCACAACAAAAATCACCACGATAGCAGAGAAACAACAGAACTGTTCCCACTATCGATAAACAATTAAATGTTCCACTTCTCCTCCCAGATTTCTAAAACAATATTCCAGAATCAATTTTTGTGACTGTAAGGCATCATTGTATCAACCTTGAGCCTTCGAACTAACAAATTTGCTCAAATCAAACGGGCTTTTTCCTCTATTCCTCTTCTTTCTTGGTGTCATTCTATATTTTTTATAAATTCCAAAAATAACTTCAAAAATCAAGAGTAAATCACTAAACTAAACTTCCAAAAGCACAAACTAAACTTCCCAAGCAATTTTCATAGATTTTCCTCACTTTTCACCATGAATTCTAAATTTTTACAGTTCTCCAAATGTGCTTAAAATACATGGTGTAATTCCAAAATTTTTTTGTAGAAGTAAAGTTCTTACCTTAAGGAATCCGAATCTAGCAATTTTTTCTTGATTCCACCAAGAAATCTCCACTTAATGGTGTGCCCTGGCCCTTAAAATTGTGATTTTGAGAGGTATAAGACAACGAGAGGTGTTAAAAATGGCATTTTCGGACCAAAATTTTACTTTTAACTGTTCGTGAACCGGTAAGTGGCGCTTAGGTGCCTGCCTCTCGGGTTAGCTCGCGCTTAAGCGCGATATGTGGTGCTTAGGCGCCAATACATTAATTTTGAAATCTTAAAATTTAAGTAAAATGCACTATTTGCCTAAGTAAACCACCCTTAAATGGTCTCATAGCACTTAATTCACTATTTTCAACTTCCTAGAACTCCTCTCTCTCTCTCTCTCAAAATTCTCCTTAATAACTGTTTCAATTTGAGGCTAAAACAACACAAAAATTTCACAAAAACAAAGTTATGTTAATTCATAAACAAGTACAAATACTATTGACACTTAATTCTCACTTCAAACTGTCTCGGATGAGAAAATTTTCCTAAGTACAAAACACTTAACACACATTCACAATCAAACACATAAGTAACATAAACACTAACGCATGTCTTAAACACTGAAAACACTTAAAGAAAACAACTTTAATCACACAAAAACAAACATAGAACTTAATTCCATTCTTCATTAGAAGGAAAAAATTCAGATCTTTCATTAGTTTCTCCTGAGGCAACTGGAATATAAAGTTGATAAAATGGACGGTGGTGACGTGCTCTGATGCAATCTTCTTCAATCCAATTTTGTTTAAGAAACATCTCCTTATTCGCTTCCTATATATAACTAGTGTGGCTAAATTACATTTTCAATTTCCATCCAATATGCTCAATATGTGCATGAATTTCCAATACCTCAGTCTTCAGTACAGATATGGTATTTTCAATTTTGTTGATCTTCTCTGATATCCCTTCAATACTAATGACTAAAAAACTGTTATACATCTCTTGTGCACTTTTACTAATGAATTGCTTCCTCATGGACTCATCCTTCTTCTTCAAATCCATCTCCCATGAAGACATCATCTTAAAATCTCTCTCTCTTTAAGTCTTTAGGGCTTGAAATGATCTGTGGTGAAATTACTTCACTAAAGCCTTCTATTTATAGGCCTAAATTCTTTCAATAACTCCTAGACATATTTAGAAACTGCCAAGACACGTTTTTGTAAACTTCTAGGTGATTTTTCCTTCTAGATTATTAATTTTACATATGTTTTTAAACTGTCGTGCTTAAGTGCCCGATTTGGCGCTTAAGCGCCAGTGCACATTTTTGCACAAGTCAACATAACGTCCAAATTCTCATTTTAACATATCTAAATCACCAATTTAAGTCTTAAAATCAATACTAACACATAATATTCTAAAAAATACTATCCTAATTTTCTTAATCTCACAATAAAAAATAAATAAAATAAAAACATACTGATACTTATGGGTTACCTCCCACAAAGCGCTTGGTTTTATGTCGTCAGCCCGATGTAACTAGTGCCTACTCTGGTTGACCCAACATCATTCCATCATTAAAATTATGTTGATCCCCTATAAAATAAGGTTTCAGTCTATGTCCTTTAACTTTAAATATTTTCTCAGATTTAGGATCTTTAATATCCATAGCTCCACAAGGATAAAATTTAGTCACAATAAATGGGCTCATCCACCTGGACTTAAATTTCCCTGGAAATAATCTTAACCTTGAAGAATATAGTAAAAATTGTTGCCCTAGTTGAAATATTTTAGCAAGAATCTTTTGATCATGTCACATCTTCATCTTTTCTTTATAAATTCTGGCAGTTTCATAGGACTTATTCCTTATCTCTTCAAGCTCATTTAATTATAATAATATTTTTCACAAGCAACTTTCAAATTATAGTTGAACTCTTTAATTGCCCAATATGCCTTATGCTCAAGTTCAGCTGGTAAGTGACAAGCTTTTATTAGCCTATATGGGGACATTCCTATAGGAGTTCTGTATGAAGTCCTATAAGACCACAAAGCATTGTCAAGTTTGACTGACTAATCCATTTTTGTTAGATTCACAGATTTTTCCTTAATTCTTTTAATTTTTTTATTGGATAATTAAACCAAACCACTTGTCTGAGGATGATAAGTAGTAGCAATCCTATGATTTATATGATATTTATTTAATAACTTCTCCATTATGGCATTTCTAAAATGACTTCCCCCATCAGTAATGATAACTCTAGGCATCCCAAATATATAAAATATATTCGTTTTAAAAAATTTTGCAACATTTTGAGCATCACATCGAGGTAAAGCAGCAGCTTTTATCCATTTGGATACATAGTCCACTGCTAACAGAATATATAAATTTTTGAAAGATGGTATAAATGGTCCCATGAAATCTAAACCCCAAACATCAAATATTTCAAATTCTAGCGTATAATTGAGGGGCATCTCATTTTTTCTAGAAATATTGCCTACTCTTTGACATCTATCATAAGTTTTGATATAAGCATTAACATCTCTAAAAATTGTAGGCCAATAAAATCCAAATTATAAAATTTTGTATGTTGTTTTATCAACACCAAAATGTCCCCCAAAATTAGAATTATGACGTTTTTGGATAATCTCATAAGTTTCTTCTAATGGTACACATCTTTGAATAATCAGATCCTTTCCTTGTTTATATAAAAATGGGTCATCCAAAAAAAGTCTTAGCTTCAGAAATAAATTTCCTCTTCTATTGGTATGTCATTCTATAGGGCATAATATCACTAAGAATAAAGTTCACAATGTCGGCATACCACAGAACATGCCACTCATTAATAGTGAACAGTTTTTCATCTGGAAAATGTCCATTAATTTCATTTTCAAAATAGAGTGGTTTTTCTAATTCAAGCATGGACAAATGATTAACAATTTGATTTTTAATCCCCTTCCGATCTACTATTGCAAAATCAATTTCTTGTAAAAGAAGAATCCATCTTATAAGTCTAAGTTTAACATCCTTCTTTTTCATTAATAATTAATAGCAGAATGATTTGTATGACTAAACAATGAGTTTTAATTATATATGACCTACATTTATCAAAAACATATATTATTACTAATAACTCTTTTTCGGTTGTTGTATAATTAATTTGAGTTTCATTAAGAGTTTTACTAACATAGTAAATAACTTTGAAAATTTTATCATATCTTTATTCTAAAACAGGTTCTATAGCATAATCACTCGCATCACACGTTATTTTAAAAGGTTTTTCCCAGTTTGGTGAAACTATAATTGGTGCAGTGATTAATTTTTCTTTTAATAACTTAAAAGCTTTTAAGCATTCTTCATTAAAATTAAAAACTGCATCTTTCTACATTAAATGGCACAAAGGCTTAGTAATCTTTGAAAAGTCTTTAATATATCTCCTATAGAATCCAACATATCCTAAAAACTCTTAATTTCCCTTACATTTTTGTTGGATAAGGTAAATTAGCGATCACTTGAATTTTAGTAGGATCTACTTCCATACCATTTTTTGATATTTGGATAAGGTAAATTAGTGATCACTTGAATTTTAGCAGGATCTACTTCCATACCATTTTCTGATTTTTGATGACCTATTACAATTCCTCCTGCTACCATAAATTAGCATTTTTCCCAATTAAGGACTAAATTTATTTCTTCAGCGCTTAAGAACTTTGGATAAATGTTCTAAACATGAGTCAAATGAAGTTCCAAACACTGAGAAAATCATCCATAAAGACTTTAATCCCTTTTTCAATTAAATCACAAAAAAATGTTATCATACATCTTTGAAATGTAGCAAGGGTATTATATAAACTAAAGGGCATTCTTATAAAAGCAAAAGTACCATAAGGACTGGTAAATGTTGTTTTCTCTTATCCTCAGGAGATATTTAAATTTGGTGATTACCAATATATCCATCTAGAAAATAAAAGAATTTATTCCTAGCTAGTCTATCCAGCATTTGATCTAGAAAGGGTAAAGAAAAATGATCTTTTCTAGTGACAAGGTTTAATTTTTTATCATCAATGCATATTCGCCACCCTGTAACTTTTCTAGTAGGTATTAACTCATTATGTTCATTTACAATTACAGTTACTCCTCCTTTTTTTGGAACTCAATGAATTGGACTAACTCATGCACTATGTGAAATAGGATAGATAATTTTAGCATCTAACCACTTTAAAATTTCTTTCTCAACAATTTCTTTCATAATAGGATTCAGTCTCCTTTGTGGATTAGTCTTGGGTTTGCAATTCTCTTTCATATGAATTCTATGCATAAAAATTGAAGGACTGATTCCTTTAATATCAGCAATTGTCCACCCAAAGGCTTTCTTAAAATTTGTCAGAATTTTTATCAACCTTTCTTCTTCTTCCATTGTTAATTTTGAGGAAATTATAATAGGTAAAGTAGAAGAATCTCCTAAAAAGGCATATTTTAAATGATCACGAAGTAACTTCAACTCTAGTTCTGGAGGTTTTTCAGTAGATGGACAAAAAAATTTATCTTTGTCTATTATATCTAAAACTTCAAAACTTTCTCGAACATAGTTTGAATCTTCCTTAAAAAGATCTTCACATTGATCTAATTCCACTTCTTGCTCATGTTCCAAATATTTTTCTTCATAAGTAGTCTTGAAATGACATTCAATTAGATATATTATAACATCCATTCTAAAACATTCATCATTTGTACCGTTTGCAGGGTATTTCATTGATCATGAAATGTTAAAAGTAACAGTTTGATCATTGACGTGCATTGTTAATTCCCCTTTTTTCACATCTATCATTACTCTTCCTATGGCTAGGAAATGTCTCCCCGAAATGATAGGTATCTCTTTATCTTCCTCCATATCTAGCATAATGAAATCAACATAAAGATAAATTGATCCACTTTCAATAGGACATCTTCTATAACTCCTTTAGGGTGTGTTATCGAATGATCTGCTAATAGCAGAGTTACATTATTAGGAGTTATTTCTTCTAATCCTAATATTTTAAATATTGATAATGACATAAGGTTAATGTTTACACCTAAATCACATAAAGCTTTCCCATAAAATTTATTTCCTATTGCACATGGAATTGTGAAGCTACTAGGATCTTTAAGCTTTTCGGGAAGCTTCTTCTGAATTATTGCACTGCACTTGTCACTGAGTCCAACAGTCTCATTATCTTCAAACTTCCTTTTTCTGTTTATAATATCCTTCAAAAACTTTATATAGCTCGGCATTTGTTCTAAGGCATCATATTAATTGTAAGCCTCTTAAATATTTACAAAAATTCTGAAAATTGCTTATCCTGGTAGCTTTTCTAAATCAATTTTTGGTGGAGAAATAGGTTCAGAATCTTTTGGAGTGTCCTCTTTTGATTCTTCAATTTCTTCTCTCTCTACTTCAATTTCATTTTAAACCCGACCTTCCAACTCTCTTCCGCTTATAAGTTGAACAACTTTTACTTGTTCTTTATTCTAGTCTTTTGGATTTAATTCAACATTACTAAGAGGTGTTCCTTCAGATCTATTACTTAATAAATTTGCTATTTGCCCAAGTTGATTTTTGATAATTTTAATTGTAGCTCCCTGACTTTGTAATTTATTTCCCATTTGTAACATCACTTCTTCTATAGACAACTTCTTCTCCTTAAACTATGTTTTACTATTTNCTGTTGAAACCTGGAGGATAAGTAGATCTATAATTATTATTCCCTTGGTTGTTCCAGTTTCCTAATGGGTTTTCTTGGTTTGTTCCCCCATTGCTGATTATTACCACCCAAATTGTTATTCCAGTTAAAGTTGGGATGGTTCTTCCAACCTGGGGTATAATAATTTGAATATCGGTTATTTTCCTTATTATTTATGACATTCAAAGTTTTTAATGATGATTGAGAATCTACCATTTGGCCCAATGAATTCTCTTCAATCATTGAAATTGGTTGAGAAAAATTCATTCCAAATTGGTCTAACTTTCTTGAAATTGCAGCAACTTGATTTGGTAACATGGTAAATGCATTAGTTTCATGAATATTGGCTACTTTCTTAAGATTTGCCCTCTCAGAAGGCCATTGAAAATTATTGGTAGCCATTTCTTCAATTAAAACATAAGCGTCATGAAATGATTTTGACAACAATGAACCACCAGCAGCGACATCGATAATTGATCTGAGAGATCCAACTAAAACACTATAAAAAGTTTTAATTATTAACCAATTTGGTGTAGCATGGTGTGGACACTTTCT
>JXCR01123836.1:3684-17598 GCA_002079205.1 Phalaenopsis hybrid cultivar | reverse complement strand
GAGGCTTTAATCTATCACTTTAAAGTCCTCTAACTCTACACCCTTCAATGAATATTTCCCTATTTATTTGCAATCAATCATATGAACTACATTCTCATTCATACAACCTCATGTGATTCTTTTCAATTGTTGACCGAGACAATACCAGCCCAATTTTTACATGTTCTCACAACAAATTTTAACATCTGGATTGGTCAAATCAAGAAGTAAATGAAGTGCATGGATTTAAATCATCACAATTTCTTCCAACATTAAAGATTATTACTCTCCACAATTTCTATCCACAACTTAATTACTTATAATTTTAAGAAGAAAGATAAAACAAACTACTCATAATCCATGGAGAAAACAAAATCACACTTTAGTTTAAAGGAAGAAATCATTATCAAACCAACAACAAGTCTCAACTAAAACTAAAAATAGTCTCAAAACAAAAAGATAAAAACTTATCCCAAGTTCTCCACCAAACTCTTGAAGGTCCTTTGAATCTCTTCTCTTTACAATCACTCAAAATAAAGTAACAAAAAGGATAAAATAAAAGTAAATGTGGTGCCTAAAAATCTCTTCGAACTAACTCCCCAAATGAGAACTTTCAAAACCTTCCAAGTATTTTTCAGGACTCTTTTCAAAGTTCTCTCTTCTTTCTTTTATAGTTTTCCAAGAGGTGCCTAAGAAACTCTTCAAAATATGTCTAAATTTGATGTATTTCCTTAGGAGATGCATCCTTTCGTGATAATTTTCATCATGGTGGTTATAACAGACCAAATTTAATAACTCAATCAAAATAAAACTTATGTCCTTAAGAAAATTATTTTAGGTTTGACCAAAAAAAATATGTTGAGATTTTCATACCTATTTTACACTGATTTTGATGATATTTCACTTTAAAGAAAGGTTATTTTGATGTTTTGTTATAGGTATGTTGAATTATTGTCATTGGAGCAAAAAGATACAAAAAGGAGCTAATTTGGAGTGAAAAAGGATCAAAATATGAAGATTTGAACTAGGGTACCGACGGTGAGCCCAGCGGCGCCAAAGACGGGTTTTTCCTGAGATTTTAGAAAGAAATATTCTAAAAGGCTGCCGACGGTGCCCTTGAGGCCGCCGATGGTGAGATCGATGGTTATCTCAATAGGTGCATTGAATGTGGATAATTTTTTAGGGGATGCTGAGGCAACTCTTGGAAAAACTCTTCTATAACGTTAAGAGAAACTTTTTGCCAAAAATTGAGAGAGGGGGGAGGAAGTAGAGAGTGTGTAGAGTGTAGTGAGTTTAATTTAGGGTTAGNAGATAAATGGTTGACCAAAGGAAAATATGTTGAGATTTTCATACTTATTTTATACTGATTTTGATGATATTGATGTTTTGTTGCAGGTATGATGAATTATGGTCATTGGAGCAAAAGAGATGCAAAAAGGAGCGAATTTGGAGCGAAAAGGACCAAAATGTGAAGATTTGAATTAGGGCACCGACGAAGAGCTCAACGGTGCTGACGGTGAGATTTTCCTGAGAGTCTAGACAAATATTTTAGAAGGCTAGCCGACAGCGCCCCGGAGGCCACTGATGGCGAGATCGACGGTTATCTCAACAGGTGCATTGAATGTGGATGATTTTTGCAGGGATGCTTACGCAACTCTTGGAAAAACTCTTCTACAACTTTAAAAAGAGGATTTTGGCCAAAAATTAGAAGCGGGGAACAGTGTCCAGGAGGTTTCAGTAATGCGTAGAGAGTTTAACTTAGGGTTAGATTGTGAGGAATTCTTCGAGAGATTGTAAGAGTGGACGGAAAGTGAGATATTTCTTCCTCCTCGCCGCTTCAAAGAAGAATTTTGTGTGTTGTAAAGAAAGGAAGAGATTCAAAGGAACTTCGAGGAGTTTGCTTGGGGAGGAATTAGAGATAAGTGTTATTTACTTGTTGTAGTTTGTATGACTTTGCTTTTATATATAAATTCTAAGTTTTGTCGTATCTTTCCCATGAGTTCTAAGTAGTTTTCTCTGTCTTTCTCCTTATCTTGAGATTTTGTTAAATGGTGATTTGAGTTGGTTGAGTCATGAAAATGTTAAAGAAGTTGTGATGATCTTTTCACTTCGATCTTAATTTACTTTCAATCTGGCAAATTAATTTATTAAAATATGTTGAGTTTTACAACTAAAGTGAAGATTACATCTAAGATTCAGGGAGGTCAAAGCCCTTGGAAGTTGGGTGCAAATAAATAGGAAAATAAATTTATCAGGCGTAGAATTGGAGATTTTAGAGTGACAGACTAAAATCCTCAATTCTATTGTTTGGGTGTTGAAGTGTAGATGTTAGCCCTCAGGCGAGGGGAACGTGGGAGATCCAAAGTGAGAGCCGGTATCCTCCTAGCGTAGCCCTCAGGTAAGGGGAGTGTGGGAGCTCCGAAGTGAGAGCCGGTATCCTCCCAGCCTAATTAGCCCTCAGGTGAGGGGAACGTGGGAGCTCCGAAGTGAGAGCTGGTATCCTCCCAGTCTAGCGGCAGAATCAGTAACCAAGCATAGGATTAGTCAATGTTCTTTATGTCTGGACCAAAGAGTAAAGAAAGATGCCCTCAGGTGAGGGGAACGTGGGAGCTCCGAAGTGAGAGCCGGTATCCTCCCAGTTTAGCCACAGAATTAAGGAATGTGGGAGCTCCAAAGTGAGAGTCGGTATCCTCCCAGCCTAACCACGGATTCAGTAAATGGAACGTGGGAGCTCCGAAGTGAGAGCCGGTATCCTCCCAGCCTAGCCATGGATTCAGTAAACATGCGTAGGATTAGTCAATGTTCTTTATGCCTGGACCAAAGGGTAAAGAATAGGTATGCTCCTACTGTGGGAGCTCCAAAGTGAGAGCCGGTATCCTCCCAGCCTAGCCGCAAATTCAGTAAACAAGTGTAGGATTAGTCAATGTTCTTTATGCCTGGACCAAAGGGTAAAAAATAGGTATGCTCCTATTTGGTCAATGTTCTTTATGCCTGGACCAAAGGGTAAAGAATAGGTATGCTCTTATTTGGCACAATCCAATTTGAATAGGAGAAGGATGCTTTATCCATTTACTTTAATTTCTTGACAAGGAGAAGGATGCTTTCTTATATATTGAATTTCACATTAGAAACTTTATTAAGTAGAACTAGTTATTTAAGAGTTATTAAAATTACATATTTTGTATAGTGACAGATAAGAATTTGAATTATATTATTGTGATTAAGTATTGATTTTCTAAAATCTTAGTTCGTAGCCTCTAAAATTTCTCCCTATGGGATCAATATCTAGGACTCCATGAGAGCCCTATATTACATGAGCGATAAATATACTTGCGTTGATAAGTGTGACTTTACCACAATTGAATATTTTATATATACATCTTTATCAAATCTATAACCGTTGTAAAGTTTTTGGTGCCGTTGCGGAGGAATTAAATCTTCTAGCAGTAGTATTAAATACTTGTATTTTTAAGCATGTAAGTCGCTGTCAAGTTTTTGGCGCCATTGCCGGGGAGTAAACAAGAATCATAATTAGAGTAACGGACAAATTAGGACAATTAAAAAATTTTTACTGGAATTGCAACTTATTTTCATATTTAGTTAACTGTTTTTTTTATGTACTGAATTCAATTGTGTGCTTAAATTTGGACCTGAAAATCTTATACCCTATGATTTGGAATTAGAACACATTGTTAGAAGAATTAGAAGACTAAGAAGAGAACCTAGAAATCCTAACATAATGGAAAACAACATAAACAATCAAGGAATAGAAAATGAACACCAACCGAGACCCCTACGAGATTATGCAAATCCTACAACAGATGAAATCCACTTATCTATCCAAAATCATGATATAGCTGCTAATTCATTTGACCTTAAAATTTATCCAAATGGTACAAAACAATCAATTCAGAGGCACACCAAATGAAGATCCTAATTTACACCTCGCGGTACAAAACAATCAATTTGGAGGTACACCAAATGAAGATCCTAACTTACACCTCGCTAGTTCTCTATCCAACATCCTGATGTAGCTGCTAATTCATTTGAGCTTAAACCTGCTATTATCCAAATGAAAAATAATCAATTCGGAGGCACACCTGAAGATCCCAATTTACACCTCGCTAGTTTTTTAAAACTTTGTGCTACCTTTAAATATGACAGAGTTTCAAATGATGTTGTTAGACTTAGACTTTTTCATTTTTCACTTAGGGATAAGGCTAAGATGTAGTTAAATTCATTAGCACCTGGATCTATTAAAACTTGGGGAGAATTTTCACAGAAATTTCTATCTAAATATTTCCTTCCATCCAAAACTGCTAAACTTAGAAATGACATAACATCGTTTTGTCAGATTGACGGAGAGTCGATATATGAAGCTTGGGAGAGATTTAAAGATCTTCTTAGAAAGGGCCCTCATCATTTGTTACCTTAGTTGATAATTCAAACTTTTTATAATGTATTAGTGGGATCACTTAGATCGATTATAGATGCTACGGCTGGTGGTTTCTTAATGTTCTTTTATAATGGATTAGTGGGATCTCTTCGATCGATTATAGATGTTGTGGCTGGTGGTTCTTTAATGTCAAATCCTTTTGATGAGGCTTATTCGTTAATAGAAGAGATGGCTACCAACAATTTTCAATGGCCCTCTAAGAAGATAAATCCTAAAAGAGTGGCTAGTATCTATGATTCTGATGCAATATCTATGTTAGCTTTGCAAATTGCTGCAATATCAAAGAAATTAGATCATTATGGAATGAATTATTCTCCAACACGTACTATGATGGAAGAGAATTCATTTGGGCAATTTTTGGATGTTCAACCTTTGTATGAGACTTCACAGGCTATTAATAATAGACCTAGCAACCCTTATTCAAACTATTATAACCTATGTTGGAAGAATCATCCAAATTTTAATTGGAATAACAATTCTTCTACAAATCAACAATGGGTTAACAACCTAGTGAACCCATTAGGAAATTCATCCAACCAAGAAAATGTTAATTGTAGACCTTCTTAACCTCCAGGATTTAACAGTAACACTCAAATTAAGGAAAATAAGTTGTCTATGGAAGAGATAATACTAAACATGGGTCAACAATTGCAGAATCAAGGAAATCAATTACAAATTCTAGGAAATCAATTACAAAATCAAGGAACTGCTATTAAGAATATTGAAAATCAATTATGGCATATCGCTAATGCGCTTAGTAACCCAACATTAGGAATTTTTCTTAGTACTGTGGAATCAAATCCTAAAGAAAAAGGAAAGGAACAAATAAAAGCAATACAATTACAAAGTGGAAAATAATTGGAAACAAGAGTGTAGAAAGAAACATAAACTAAAAAAGGGAAAGTGGATACAAAAAAAGAAAAGGATCATGAATAACCAGAATTAGAATATCCACTTACACCAATGAAAATTACTGTGGAGAAATCTCACCCACCGTTTCCTCAAAGATTGAAGCAACACAAAAAGGATAAACAATTTTCCAAGTTTTTAGAAATTCTTAAGAAATTAACGGTAAATATTCCCTTCGTAGAAGCTTTAGAGAAACTGCCCAATTATGTGAAGTTTATGAAAGATATTTTAAAAAAGAAAAGGAAGTTTATTGATAATGAGACTGTTGCACTTAGCGAAGAGTGTAGTGCAATTATTCAGAAAAAGCTTTCTGAAAAATTAAAAGATCCAGGTAGTTTCACTATACCGTGTGCTATCGGAGAAAAATTTTATGGAAGAGCGTTATGTGATTTAGAAGTCAGCATTAATCTTATGCCTCTATCAATCTTCAAAAGATTAGGATTATGAGAAGTCTCACCTACTTCTGTCACTCTTCAGTTAGCAGATGGTTCAGTTACTTATCCTAAGGGAGTTATATAAGATGTGTTAGTAAAAGTTGATAAATTTATATTTCCTATGGATTTCATTGTTTTAGATATGGAGGAAGATAAAGAAATACCTATCATTTTAAATAGACCGTTTTTAGCTACTAGAAAAGCTATGATAGATAATCAAAAGAACCTATCATTTTAGGGAGACCATTTTTAGCTACTGGAAAAGTTATGATAGATGTTCAAAAAATATAATTAACTATGAGAGTTAATGATCAAGAAGTGACTTTTAACATTGCGAAATCTATGAAATAATCTACTGTTGAAAGAGATAATGAATGTTTTTGCATGAAAATTAGTGAACATCTATTGAATAAACATTTTAAAGAACATTTTGAAGAGAAAGAACAATTTAAAGATAGTGATGAAGTTATTTTGGATAGAAAGAACAATTTGAAGACGGATGGAAGTTATTTTGGACGAAATAGAAAATGAAGAATTAGATTATGTTCAGGGAAGATTTGAGATGTTGGATATTACAGGAATTGCTGATAAGAATGTAGTTCCGTCAATTATAAAACCACCTAAACTTGAGTTGAAAAAATTGCCTAACTACTTGCAGTATGTGTTTTTGGGAAACTCATCACACTACCTGTTATTATATCTTCAGAATTAAATGATTTGCAAGAGCAAAGACTTTTGGACACATTAAAAATATATAAGAAAGCTTTCGGTTGGACTTTAGCTGATATTAAAGGAATCAATCATTCAATCTATATGAATAGAATTATATTAGATGAACAATATAAACTAGGAGTTGATCCATAAAGGAGATTAAACCCAATGATGAAAGAAGCAATCAAAAAGGAAATTTTGAAATGGTTGGACACTGGAATTATATATCCTATTTCAGACAGTGCTTGAGTAAGTCCAATTCATTGTGTTCCTAAGAAAGGAGGAGTGACTATTGAAATAAAAGAAAATAATGAATTAATACCTATTAGATAAGTTACGGGGTGGCGTATTTGCATTGATTATAGGAAAATAAACATTGCCACTAGGAAAGATCACTTCCCTTTACCATTTTTAGACCAAATAGTAGATAGAGTTGTTGGGCACAAATATTCTATTTTTTTAGATGGATGTACTGGTTACCATCAAATTCCTATTTCTCCTGAGGATCAAGAAAAGACAACATTTACTAGTCCTTTTGGAACTTTACTTTTCGAAGAATGCCTTTCGGATTATGTAATACCCCTACAACATTCCAGAGATGTATGATGTCTATATTTAGTAAGTTAATTGATGATGGATTGGAAGTATTTATGGATGATTTCTCTGTTTTTGGAACATCATTTGACACATGCTTAAATTATCTTGAAAATGTTTTAGAGTTGACGCAATCATATGAACTACTTTTTTATTCATACAATCTCATGTGATTCTTTCCAATTGTTGACTGAGATAGTACCAGCCTAGTTCTTACATGTTTTCACAAAAAAAATTTAACATCTGGATTGGCCAAATCAAGAAGTAAATGAAGTGTATGGATTTAAATCATCACAAGTTCTTCCATCATTGAAGATCAATACTTTCTACAGCTTCCGTCTAAAACTTAACTACTTATCCTTTTAAAAAGAAAGATAAAGAAAACTATTCAAAATCCATGGAGGAAACAAAACCACATTTTAGTTTAACATAAGAAATCATTGTCAAACCAACAACAAGTCTCAATTAAAACCAAAAGTAGTCTTAAAACCAAAAAGATAAAAACTTATCTCAAGTCCTCCACCAAACTCTTCAAGTTCCTTTGATTGTCTTTATTTTACAATCACTCAAAATAAAATAACAAAAAGGATACAGTAGAAGTATAAGTGGTGCCAAAAAATCTGTCCGAACTAACTCTCTAAATGATTACTTTCAAAAATTTCCAATACTTTCAGGACTCTTCCAAGTCCTCCTTCTTTCTTTTATAATTTTTCAAAAGGTGCCTTGGTTTCTCTTCAAAATATGTCTAGATTCTATGTATTTACCCAAGAGATGCATCCTTTTGTGATAATTTTTGTCCATGGTCGTTATAACCTCCTATTAAGCCAATGGGTGCCTTCTAAACCTCTTCAAAATTTGCAAAAACTGAATTTACTCGTCCAATAACTACCACTGGCACTTAAGCTCCATGGGCTCTGGTGCTTAGGCGCGACCTTCTCTATTTAACCGTCACTTAAGCGCCGGATTTGGCGCTTAGTCCCCAAACCTCTTTTGCACATTTTTTACCTTTTTGCTCCAAATTTGATCCTTTTTCACTCCTTTAAGCATTTTCACCCCTTTTTACCTGTATATGCAAGTAAACACGAAAATACATTCCATTAAAGTACAATATCTCAAAAATAAATATAAAAATGTGTCTAACAACCCTACACCATTAAAACACGTCTAAAAATACTATATTTTAGGTGTATCAAAATCCCCCAAACTTAAAATGTTACTTGTCCTCAAGTGACAGTCCAATCTTTAAAAACTAAAAATCCCCCAAACTTAAAATGTTACTTGTCCTCAAGTGACACTTCAATCTTTAAAAACTAAATGTGTATGATATGTATATAAGTTTCTTTATGAGTTACTATAATTTTGATTCAGAAATATATTAGTCTAATTTAGAAAAAATATTCAATAAATGAGACCAACTTAAAGTTTAGAAATTCTTTATGTTAAGAAAGATGAAAATATGAGTTTTTATCTAATTCAGAAATATATTGTAGATTTTCTAAATTTAAAATTTAGCTCTTTTATTATCTCCACTTCAAAATTTTCATTAAAAATAATTTTACTTATTATATTATATCTATAAGCTTAAGAATTTCTCAAGTCTTATACTTTAAAAAAATCAAATGTAGAACCAATTTTTTATTAGGCACTAATTGTCAAGCTTCTCCTTCCTAATTTTTTTCTCATTTTCTTTTTCTTTTTCTTTTTCTTTTCTTTCTCTTTCTCTTTTCTTTTTCTTTTCTTTCTTTTATTTCTTTTTTTTTTTCTTTTTCAGGCAAGGATTACTATATCTAGATAGTCCTTTAATGATTTTGAACTCCACTTCTCTTTTCCTAAAACAAAGTTACTACCCTAGAATGTCAAAATAGGCCACTAACAAAACATAACATCACAATAACAATATAAAAGGTCCCAAACATAATAGTACATAGTTTAAATCAACACAAAACAAATGTAGCAGTACTACATCACATAGTTTTCAACATAAACAAACATAAAAATATCTCAATCCTACTTCTCATCCTCAGAATCATTGCTATACCACTTTTCTGTAGGCTCATAATCATAATATCAAGGATATGGATAGAAGTGCACTCCTGGGTCACCTCTAGTCAGGCTCTCCAAAGATGAGTGGAATTTCTCTTCATAATCACTCTTTCTCCTATTATACTTATCAGTATGATCTACAAAACGCTCTGAAGTTTGTACCTTATCAGCGGTAAAATTGATATTATCTATCATCTTCTGTAATAACTCATCTTGGGTATTAGTAGACTCACCTCGAGATGTAGAAGCACGTGAGGTAGATGGTTTAGATGTAGAAGTAGCAGAGGTAGAAGCAGTAGGCGTCTCCATTCCATAGCTTCTGGAAAATCCTCCTCTCTAGCCAAAAATTGAATGCTCAAAATACATCTTCACATTCACCTTAGTGATGGGCTTTAGAGGTAATAACACTTCCCCCCAGCTATCATATTTAACTCCAGCCTATTCACACAAAGAAAAGTTCAAGGGAGCAAATCTCAGACCTGCAGTTGTAAAAGCTGTAGAAGAACTGATGATAGTCTGACAGATCAAAGCTCAAATGTTGATGAGCTTTCTCAATTGAATATAATAGTTCAACGTCGCTCTTTCTCTGGTCACTTCACTGATATGGTTGGCCAGAAGAAAACAAGCAGAAATGAAATAGTGCCAGGCCTTTGAAGGTGCACATAACGTTGAAGTTGGGAAGTTAACTCTCCTTTCATTAGTTATCTTCCAAAGTCCTCTCCTAACAGTCAAGTAAGAAATTCTCTCGTCTAATTTTGCTTCAGTAGGACTATAATTTGCATTAAAACATAACGTATCTAGTGGTAAATGGTAAAACAAGTTGATTACCTCTGGCAAAAAATGCACCAACTTTCCTCGAACCATAACTCGATTGTCTTCAGCTTCAGGGAGATTTGCATAGAACTCCCTCACAACAGATATAACTACCACAATAGAGAAACAATAGAATTGTTCCCACTATCAACAAAAAATTAAATCTTCCATGTCTCCACCCGGATTTCTAAAACATCGCTCCTGAATCAATTTATGTGATTGCAATGCATCACTATACCAATCTTGAGCTTTTGAAGTAACAAATTTACTTGAATTGAAAGGGGCTTTGCATTTGCTCCTCTTCATTCTTGGTGTCATTCTACAAATTTGATAAATTCCAATAAAAACTTCAAAAATCAAGTTTAAATTACTAAACTAAACTTCCAAAAGCACAAACTAAACTTCCCGTGCAATTTTCATAGATTTTTCCTCATTTTTCACCATCAATAGTGAATTTTTTAATTTCTCCAAATGTGCTCAAAATATATGGTGAAAATCTAAAATTTTTACATAGAAGTAAAGCTCTTACCTCAAAGAACTTGGATCTAGCAAATTTCACTTAATTCCATCAAGAAATCTTCACTTTAGATGTGCCCTAGCCCTCAAAAATCAAGAACTCGAGAGGAAGAAGGTGACGGTGGCGTTAAAAATGGAAATTTTTACCTCAAAAATTCACTTTTAACCGTTCACAAATCGGTTTTTGTGAACTGGCGCTTGAGCGCGAGTAAGTGGAGCTTAAGCGACTGCCTCTCGGGTTTACTCGCGCTTAAGCGCAAGATGTGACTCTTAGGCACCAGTGCACGTTTTTCAAAAATTTTAAATGAAAGTAAAATGTACTATTTGCCTAAGTAAACCACCCTTAAATGGTCTCATAACACTTAAATGATTATTTTCAACTTCCTGTAGCTATGCTTTATCTCAAAATTCTCCTTAATAACTCTTTCAATTCGAGGCTAAAACAACACAAAATTTCACACAGTCAAACTTATATTAATTCAAAAACGAGTACAAATACATTTAAAACACTTAGTTCTCATTCCACATAGTCTTGGATGAGAAAATTTTCCAAAATACAAACACTTAACAATCTTTCACAATTAAACACCTAAGTAACACAAACACTTAAAGACAATGACTTTAAACACACAAAAACATAATTTCAAACATAGAACTTAATTGCATTCTTCATTGGAAGGAACAAATTCAGGTCTTTCATTAGTCTCTCCTAGGGTAACTAGAATATAAAGTTGATAAAATGGACAGTGGTGACGTGCTCTGATGCAATCTTTTTCAATCCACTTTTGCTTAAGAAACATCTCTATATCTGCTTCCTCTATATAACTAGTGTGGCTAAATTGCATTTTTAATTATCATCCAATATGCTTAAGATGTGCATGAATCTCCAATACCTTAGTCTACAGTACATACATGGTATTTTCAATTTTATTGATCTTCTCTGATATCCCTTCAATACTAACGACTAAGAAACCATTATACATCTCTTGTGCACTTTGACTAATGAATTTCTTCCTCATGGTCTCCTCCTTCTTCTTCAAATCCATCTCCCATGAAGGCATCATCTTAAAATCTATCTCTCTCTTAGACTTTAGGGCTAGAAATGATCTGGGGTAAAATTCCTTTAGAATATATTAATTTAACACATGTTTTTAAACTGTCATGCTGAAGCGCCGAATTTAGCGCTTGAGCGCCAGTGCACATTTTTGCATTAGTCAACTTAACTTACAAATTCTCATTTTAACATGTCTTAGATCACCTAAATAAAGTCTTAAAATCAATACTAACACATAATAGTCTAAAAAATACTACCCCAAATTTCTTTTAATCACACATAAAACAACAATCAAAATAAAAATACACTGATAACTATGGGTTGCCTCCTATAAAGCGCTTGGCTTTATGTCATTAGCCTGACGTAACTNTCACAGCCCCTATTATAGTTTCACCTAACTAGGAGAAACCATTTGAACTGATGTTTGATGCTAGTGATTATGTTATTGGAGTTGTTCTTGGAGAAAGGTATTGTTGACCTCATTTTTTGTTGAGGTTTAGTTTTTTTCCTCTTTAGTAGCCTAAGGCCTAGCCATAGGACTTTTCCTATCGACTATTCCTAGAAAACTAGACTTAGAACCCTCAACATTAGAAATTCTACCCTCTTCTTTACTCAACTTGGAGTTCCACATATTGCTCCCAACCTCTATGTACTTAGTAAGTGGGGTCACTATGGGGGAAACTCAGGATGAGTCACCCCTAGGATTGTTGGACCTTAGGGTTGACTTTGGGTGTTGGTCTGGGNAAAACCACCTGAACTTGAGTTGAAAATATTGCCTAACCACTTGAAGTATGTGTTTCTAGGAAACTCATCTATGCTACCTATTATTATATCTTTAGTTGAAGTATGTACTTTTGGGAGACTCATCTACATTACCTGTTATTATATCTTAAGAATTAAAAGAAGAAGTATGTATTTTTACGAGACTCATCTACATTACCCGTTATTATATCTTCAGAATTAAATGATTATGAAATATGTGTTTTTGGGAGACTCATCTACATTACATGTTATTATATCTTTAGAATTAAATTAATTGCAAGAGCTTCTGGGAGACTCATCTACATTACATGTTATTATATCTTCGGAATTAAATGATTTGCAAGAGCAAATATTTTGGATAGTACATTACATATTATTATATCTTCAGAATTAAATGATTTACAAGAACAAAGACTGATAGATACCTTAAAAAGATATAAGAAAGCTTTTGGTTGGACCTTAGCTGATATTAAGGGAATCAATCCTTCAATAAAGATAGCTTTTGGTTGGACCTTAGCTGATATTAAGGAATCAGTCCTTCAATTTGTATGCACAAAATTATATTAGATGAACAATATAAACCAAGAGTTAATCCACAAAAGAGATTAAAGAGTCCTTCTTAAAAAGATATAAGAAAGTTTTTGGTTGGACCTTAGCTGATATTAAAGGAATCAGTCATTCGATATGTATGCACAGAATTATATTAGATGAACAATATAAACCAAGAGTTGATCCATAAAGGAGATTAAACTCGCATAGAATTATACTAGATGAACAATATAAACCAAGAGTTGATCCACAAAGGAGATTAAATCAAATGATGAAAGAAGTAGTCAAGAAGGAAATTTTGAAATTGTTGGACACTGGAATTATATAACCCATTTCAACAGTGCTTGTGTAAGTCCAATTCATTGTATTCCAAAGAAAGGTGGAGTGACTGTTGAAATAAAAGAGAATAATGAATTAATACCTATCAAAAAATTTATTGTGTAGCGTATTTGCATTGATTATAGAAAATAAAACACTATCACTAGGAAAGATCACTTTGCTTTACCATTTTTAGACCAAATAGTAGATAGACTTGCTGAGCACAAATATTTTTATTTTTTAGAAGGATATATGAGTTACCATCAAATTCCTGTTGCTCCTGAGGTTAAAAAAAAGATAACTTTTACTAGTCCTTTTGGAACTTTTGTTTTTCAAAGAATGCCTTTCGGATTATGTAATGCACCTGCAACATTCCAGAGATGTATGGTGTCTATATTTAGTAAGTTAATTGATGATGGATTGGAAGTATTTATGGACGATCTCTTTAAGTTTGGAACATCATTTGATGCATGCTTAAATTATCTTCAAAAAGTTTTGGAGTTATAGTGAAAGAACTAATTTAGTTCTAAATTGGGAGAAATGTCAATTTATGGTTGCAGGAGGAATTGTACTAGGGCATAAAATTTTGAACTAATTTAGTTCTAAATTGGGAGAAATGTCAATTTATGGTTGCAGGAGGAATTGTGTTACGACATAAAATTTCAGAAAATGGTATGGAAGCAGACCCTGCAAAAATTTAAGTTATATCTAAATTAACACCTCCTACTAATGTAAGAGAGGTTAGGAGTTTTCTTGGACATGTTGGTTTTTACAGG
>JXCR01123820.1:0-15662 GCA_002079205.1 Phalaenopsis hybrid cultivar | reverse complement strand
TATATATTATAATTTATAAAATTTAATTTTTTGAATATCATAAATTTTTTATTTATAATTATTTTAAATTATTTTATATTTCGAACAATAACGATTCGAACACGAACGAACGCATCACTGTTCGTGTTTGGTTCATTTAACTAACCAAACGAAAAAAATTTGTTCATGTTTGTCTCGTCTACTTATCGAACAAATCGAACACAAACTCACTGACGAACCGAACACGAACTGTTCGCGAACAACGAGTTTTTTTGACAGCCCTAGGTACATCACTCACTACCTTCAAAAAGCATATTCCAGATTGAATACGACTTTCGCAGTAACTATTTGGCCTTCAGCTAGGAACTACATGGCAACATGATAGATTAAGATGAGCACATGAAAAATGTTGAGAAATGATAGACCAAAGATTGTATGATAAGTTATCAAGATATTGACTATTATAAAGTCAGCCATTGTTACGAATTGATGCTCTTATTCTTTCCATGTGATCAACAAAGTTAGTATTCCTTCATTCTCCTTTCTTTTTTGTAAAAATCCATATAAAGGGCTTATGTTTTGAGAAAGGAAAATTCTACCTTATATTCATCTTTATAAAGACAATTTCGATGATGATATTGACGGAACTCATCAGGTCAATCAATATATTATAAATATGATTGTTGGCAATTAGCATCATGACCACAAACGAATCATTAGAAAGATTGACATTAATTGATCAATTGCTTCAAAAAATGCGATCGGGATGACTTTAACGATGGGTGCTCACACTTTGGTGCTCATGTTCCATCTCTCATTTTTTTTTTGTTTGAGGCTAGATCGGAAAGCTAACAAAAGTGAAGTTAAAAGGTCTTCTAGAAGTATGGACCAAGTAGTTCTTCAGGCATAGGTGATTGTTTGAGCTAGATTGATCCAGCAAATCTGGTGATAGCCTTCGGAGAGTTCTTGAGCCCAGTAAATAATTCATCTCTAGTATAAATGAGTTTGCATGCTCCTTAGCAGGTAGAAGCCTCGAATCCAACTAAAGTGAGTTCTCCTCAAGCCAGCTTGGCAAGTTTGTCTAGAGCTCTGATGGCAAGTCTGGTCTGATCATGGCTTGAGAAACTAATCATCTTGTCCTCCTTTTGAGCGAGTTTGCCTTTGGGTATACACTGCTAACTCAACGTCCACAGCAATAAAATATTGTAATAAGGAAAAAATATATGATATTCGAACAAAAATTTGATAATTGCACAAAAGCATTGCGTTTGACACCTACATTTTGACACTTAGCCCTAAATTCCCAATATCGTAGTTCAATAATTAAGAGACTTGCAAAAATGCACAGTTCAGTGAAATAGTCGAGGAAAAAAAAGCGACCTGTACAAAATTAACTGTGGGAACTCAAAGAAAAATAATTTCAGAAATTTTGAAGTAGGGCTCGGAAATCTACCCTTGCTGTGACAAGATGGCATCCTCGCTTCTGGGGTGGAAGAACGATGGTCTTCTGTGCCCACGCTGAAGCCATGGTAGTGCCGGAGCTTCCTGTAGTGTAAGAATCGATTGAGATGCTGCTGCCACGGCCGCCCTGTAAACTAGAAATCCGGTCCTCTTTTCGAAAAATTATTGTGTCACGACTCAGAAAAAAAATATCGGCTTTCAAATTTCTGAAAATAAAAAAAATAAAAAAAACCGCTGCAGGAACAAAACACTGAGTTTATGCTTGGCGGAACCGACCCGAATCTTTATTCGTAAAAGCTTTGCTACTTATTTGTTTTTATCGTGCCCAGCTGAGTAATAAATGTTTCATTGGTTTGGAGTTTACGACTTTAATGGACTCCTCGCCAGACGACGACATTCTGGGGATGTTGCAGCCATCATTTTCGCCGAACTTAGAAGACGGAGTTTAACTAAAACTTGAAAAAACTAAAGTTTTGTTTAACTTAAACCTGCATATGTGTTGTTTGTTTGGTCTGATAATGGTGTTATTTTTATAATGTATGTTATTTTTGTTTGTTATTTAATATCTTGAGACTAAAACTACGTTTTACTTTTGCACTGATGTTGTATAATGGTATAAGTTTAGTGTTATTCTCATGCGTGTTTGCTAGATTTTACTGTGTAATTTGTGGTGTTATGCTGGGTTTTACTGTTTTAGTCTGGTGTTACAGTGGGCTACTGTTGTTGTTTTTTTGTTCATAGTTACTTTTTGTTGATGTAGTATAATAGTGGTTTTTTGTTCATGTGTAAATGGTAGTGATAATATGGTGTATTTTAGCTCATTGTTGCTATGTTATTTAACTATTTTGTTGTGTTATTCTTCAATTATTATAGTGTTAGTGGTGTTATTTCTTAGTTTTTTTTGTGGTGTTGAATGGTATTAGTGTAGTGTTATTATTATGAATGTCGGTCATGTTTTATTGTGTTATTCTACTGTTATTTTTTTTATTAAATTGGGGTTACGCTGTGTTATTCTTGCTGGCAATGGACTTAATTTGTGCAAATGTGCAATCATGTGAGCAGAGAATGTTTGCAGTGATCTAATTGCGGAGAAGTTTCTTAGCATCATCGTCCACAATGAGCAAGAAGCTTATGAAACATATTGTGCATATGCACATCATGTAGGTTTCAATGTTGGGAAGGACCACAATAGTTATTGGTCAAATTTGAAGAAAAGAAGACCAAAGATTTCCTTTGCGGAAAAGCTGGTCACAAGGAGTCTAACCTTATGAATACAATAAAGTACAAAAAGTCAGACACGAGGGCTGGTTGTCAAGCTATAGTGCGTTATGCAGTTGACCTTGAAGGCAACTGGACAGTAAAAAAATTCATTGGAATGTGGTGATAAGCATTTTCTTCATTCTAGTAGAAAAATAACTGACTTAAATACAGATGTCCTGAGATCAATGACAGGGTCGGGGGTCAGAGCAACAAATGCATATAACTTCGTTACTACGGAGGTTGAGGGAGTAGAGAATTTGGAATGCACGAAGAGGGATGCATTCAATTTCATTCAAAGACAAATAAGAGTAAAATTGAACAAGGAGATGTCAATTCGTTAATTCAATTGTTCATGGGGAGGCAAGCCGACGATAGCATGTTTGCATTCGATTTCTAAACAGATAAGTATATTATATTAACAAGTTTTTTTTATGGTGTGATGGGTTATCCAGGCTGGATTATGACTGTTTTAGGGATGTAATCATTTTTTATACAAGTTATAGATTAAATAAGTATAACTTATGTTGCGCTCCCTTTGTGGGAGTTAACCACTCTTGTTTGGTGTTAGATTCTTTTCCGAGAAGACTATTGATTCTTTTAAATGGTTATTCAAAGCTTTTATAAGAATAATTGGAGACAAGCATCTATTAAATATTTTCACTGATCAGGACCAAGCAATGGCATGGGCTATTGAAGAATGTCTCCCACAAACACGACATAGATTATTTCAATGGTATATCTACAAAAAAATTACTTCAAAAGTGCATTGTGGAGTTTCTATCAAGAGCGTCACCGATCTTTTTTATAAATGCATGAGTAAATGCAATTCGGAGGAGTTCGAAGAAACTTTGTCCTTAATGATGTTAGTGGGTGACTTACAGAATAATGTGTGGTTACATGAGATGTACAAAATCAGACACAAATGGACAATTGCCTTCAATAAAAAAATATTTTGAATGAGAATTTTATCAACTCAAAGAAGTGAGTCCACAAATAATATATGTCATGGTGTTTCGAAGTCGACAACCTCTTTGATAGTTTGTTTTATCGGCCTTGAAGATATAATGAAATTATGGTGCAGGAACGAAAAGGACGAAGATTTCAAATGTAGTCAATCTATCACTATGCCGATGATTAAATTCAACCCGGTTTTGTGGCAATCTTCCTCATTTTATATGAGGAAGCTTTACTCTATGTTCAAGCAAGAGCTGTTTAATGGTTTATGTGGACTCACAATTGAATTCGCCTCAGATAGTGGGTCCAAATATTATATATGCAATTTGGATAATGATGACACATCCAAGACATGCATTGTGAATTTTGATAGAGTTTACTCCGATGTCACTTTCAATTGCAAGATGTTTGAAATGAAGGGGTTGTTGTGTTCGCATGCACTACATGTTCTGAATGTGGTTAAAATAAATCTCATTCCTGAAAAATATTTTTTATTGTGATGGTCTAATCATGCTAAAAGAGACATCTATAATAGTTTTGAATAAAAACATCTAAGGGAGTCCCAAATGATGGATGTTTCTTCAAGTGGCCTCCTATTTCGTTCACAATCTCATAACTTTGCATACCAACAAATCAGTAAAGCAGAAGGAGACAAATTTACCGAGCAAATGCTATGGAAAACATTAAAAAAACTATCTGTAGATATTGACGAAGCAAAAGCTAGAGAAACACCTATTGTTAAGAGAAAAGCAAAGAAGAAAAAGCAATCAAATATAGAATATAATGTGGCTGGCCCAACAAAGAGAAGGCCAAAAGGCATTTCTACTTCTACGCCTAAAGAATATTGGGAGAAAAATAAGAGACCCAAAAGTATATTTCTCTACATGAAATGAACTGCTTCAATCTATGTTTTATTTTCCTTTTCTAACCAAAAGGTTTTTCTATTTCATTCAACAAGTCGAGAACCTGCTCTGCCATCCTATCCAATTATGCATGGCTGTCTAAGCCAGGTATAAAAATGAAACCACTTACATGTTTTCATTTTAGAAGTCTTTTTAATTTGTTTTTCTAAAATGTGTTTTCTTTACAACAATACAGGAATTTTTTCCATCACAAATTCATCCCAAACATTCACGGCACTATTGATGAATTCCATAACTGAGCTTTGATGTATTATCATTAGATTTATTTTTGTTACAGCTTTAATAATTATGGTGTTGTTAATGTTACTTCTTTAATACATTGGTTATGGTGTTGTTCATGTTACGAATTTAATAATTATGCAAATACATGTATTGAACAGTCATATAACACATTAATAACTGATACACCAAAATAATATATTATTTTAAGTATATATTTTATGCTTATTTTTTGTGATATTGCACTTTAAAGAAGTGTATTTTAATGTTTTTGTTGCAGATATATCAATTTTAGGTATTTGGAGCAAAAATGACAAAAAGAACGAAATTTGGAGCCAAAACAACGAATTTTGGGATTCTAGCGCATGATGTGTCGTTTGATAAAGAACTAGCTGTCGGCACTAAAAAGATGCGGAGTTGCCCGTTGGAAGCTATCGGTCACCGAAATCGAAATCTTGTCGTTCGCTTTGAAAGGACATTTAATTTACATATATATATTTAGAAAAATATGAAATCAAAATGATCTCATATCCTTCATAGTTTACATGAAAGAGCACGACACCTCAAGTCATGTATCTATCACGAAAGATAAACACAAGACTTGATGGTGAGGGTCGATCAAATAAACTAAGAAATATATGACATCCGTTTGTCCTGCGAAAACTATTTTATTTATAAGCCGATAAGTTCTCCTATTTAATATGAAGAATTAAATAGGGTTTATATTAAGCTGTGTTTAGAAAAACTTCCTATAAGGGTAAGCCCCTATAGTTAATTACATCTTAGATAACTGAAGTCACCTAAAAAAACTCTCGATAAAAATCATAGAATATTATCTTCAAAGAGGTTAAAAGGATAGGACTTTTCAACGAGATCGGACAAAGATGTGTGAAAAGGAAATAACTCAAATTTGAAATATTTTATGGAATCCAAAGAAAGAGAAACCAGGGGATGTCATAAACCCGAAGGAGAACCTCGTGACTTCCCAAGCTACCCTACTGTTTGGCTTTAGTTTCGAGGAGAAATTATTCAAGTTTTTCATTCTGTCAATTTTATTAGTTAGGGCTTACATTTATGTGAAACGCTCACACAAATAACCTAGAAGATATGAGGATTTAGGTCGTAACGAACGGCAACCTCGGAATCCTAAAACTAGTTAGGACTTATATCATATAGTAGAATCATACGAAGGCCTGAAGATGAGGTTAAAATTTATGTTGCACTAGGCAAACAACCTCAAAATTCTATGGCTTGTTATTTAATTCTAAGCAGTGGTTTAGCTGGTGTAGACATGTTCTGCTGTTGAAGATGGTCGTGCTGCCCACAATGCTAGCTTCAAGCTCCCCGTCGTAGCACCTCGAGTTCGATGTTAATTTTAAGTATACATGCAATTGTTGAGTCAACGATCTGCTGTCGACTACCTCCTATAAAACCAACTACTGGTCTCATATTCTAAGGTATAATGTGTAAAAGAAACATTAGCTGGTATAACAAAGAGAAATAGTGTGAACACAATATGTATAGGAGCAGTAAAGCACGCAGTATAGGAAAGCAGTAGAATGTACAGTAAACAAGAACAGTAAGGTATGTTGTAAAGTAAAGCGTTGTAAAAGTAAAACAAACCTGTATACCTGGGAGGTCCACTGCTCCTTTAAGTGCGATTGATGTAGTAGTATAATTATAGTGACAAAATTTAAGAAACAAGCTAGCATGCATTATATAAATAAAAGTGAGCAACAAAAGAAACACCACCTGGAAAACTCGAGAAAAAGCGGCAACTGACCCACGATGGAAAACTCGAGAAAAATAGTGAATGACAACTCAAAGAAAGTCATTGAAAACACGAGAAGATCCTAGAAAAAGATCATGAATGCTTTACAAAAAGCTCCAATAAAATCACATGAAAAATCCAATGAGAGAAAAATCACAAGCACTCGGGTCGGGGCTAGGCTCAGATATTATATATATATATATATAATATACTCGAGGGACATCGAAGGCTACTATCGGTCACTCAAATGTATAGAGTCTGCCACTCAACTAGAAGGGTGTCCTACTAAACCTAACTTAGGAGGGTGCTCCGTAGCCTGATACCGACAATCGACAAGTGGACAACCAAGTTACAATACATTTAAAATTTATATTTTAGCATGCACATGAATTTCAGACATATAAAAAGAAGTTATATCAATTTTGTTTGTAATGAAAAATTTTTTTGTGTAAATAGTGTATCTATTCTTATCAATTTTAAAGGATGTGATTGTCCATGAGTTGATCACGTCGTCAGGCGTATGGCCACCAACAACCTAAGAAGGTACGGGTCCCCCTCTAGTCTTGTGTCGGTGAATGAGATTATCATCCTACAGTTCACCGGGCCCCTTGATTGGGTCCTGATGTCATAGGATGAAATATCATTTCGCTCTACCACTGGTGTGCCTTTGTTATCATCGCCCTAAGCCCCAAAATAAAACTGACCTACTTGCAACCTTGCTTAACAGTTTCATATATAACGAAAGGCTATCTATGTGCACTTATGTATCAGACATAAGCACCTAAAACCCAAACCAAGAAGTGATGCACCAAAGATATATCCATTTTTAGACACATATTTTATACTCATTTTTTGTGATATTACACTTTAATGGAAGATATTTTTATGTTTTACTGCAGGTTGTTGGTTTTGAGGACTTAGAGAAAAAATGAAGCAAAAGGGAAGGAATTTGGAGTCAAAATGGAGAAGTTAAAAAATTAGTCAGCGCCGACGGTGTTAGACTGGGCGTCGAAGGTGCCATTTGACAGAAACTTGGGAATTAGATAACGAAGAATTGACACCGACAGCATCAGGATGGGAGCCGACGCCGACGGCGCTTATGTCGGTGGAAGCTCTATTTCTAGAAGATTTGATGAATTTGGATGCTTTTTGAAGAGTTATTGAATGCACCTATTGGAGAACCGACCTAGGCTCTATTTAGGGTCGAAATTTGATCAAACCTCCCCCCCTTGTACCATTTCAACTTCTTCCATTCATTTCAATTTTTCTCTTCACACACCTACATTCCACACCATTCTACACCATTAGTTAGTTATTATTTTTATAATTTTGAGTATTTGTGGTGAGTTTAAGTGTAAATTCTTTTCTAAAAAGTGTTGGAGAGGAAGATAAGTGAGAGATTTTTTCTTCTTATATTTCCTAAGAGAGACTACAAAGGATTTTCTTTGAGAAAGAGTTTCAGATAAGTGTTGGTCGTTTGTTATTGTTGTATGAACTTTTTTTATATATGAAATTTGTGTTTTATTGTATCTTTCTCATGAAGTCTGAGTAGATTCCTTTATCTTTCTCCCTACTCTGATATATGGTGAAAGGAAGAGATAATGTGGATGTGCTAATGTTAAAATTTAAAATAAATTGTGATGGTTTTTCAACTCCGCTCTTAATATACTGTTCGATCTGGCCAATTGAATTGTTAAAATATGTTGTGAAACATATGATCCGGGAAATGAAGTGTGAGTTCTACAACAGAGTGAGGATCACATTTAAGTATATGAAGGAGTATTTTGGTTCATGGAATTAAGTGCAAATAAATAGGGAAATATACTTTGTTGGGTGTAGAATTGGAGATTTATAGGGTGACAGACTTAAAATCCTAACTGAAGTGAGAGTCAGCCTTCAGGAGAAGGGAAGTGGGAGCTCTGAAGTGGGAGCTAGTATCCTTCTAACCTAGCCACAGATTTAGGGATTAAACCTAAGATTAGTCAATGATTTTCTATAACCCTAAATCAGGGTAGAGAATTAAAATTGCTTCTATTTGGCACAATACATATCTAAACCATTTATCTCATCTCATTTCACCAAAAACTCATTGTAGTGGGAAAAATGCTTTTTCATATTAGAAAATTTCAGCACATAAACATAACTTAGTAGTTATTAATTCTAAAACCTACTTTTAAATTCTACTAGTAGTAAATAATTTAGCTTTGATAGTATCTTAAATATTCGGAATTAGTGACAGTAATTTTGTTTGATTTTTGTAAATTTCCTAGTTAATTTATCATTTCAAATTTAAGCATTCCTCATGGGATCAATATTTTGGAGTTAAATAGAAAGTCTTATATTACTTGATAACGATATATATACTTGCGTAGAACCCCAATCTTAAGAGCTTAATGTCATTACTACCAAAATACCACATTAAGTTTTTGACATCGTTATAAAGCAGAGTCAACTTTATAAATTTTACACAACTATATTCAACATGGATCAAGTTTTTAGCTCCATTGCCGGGGAAGGTAACGATAAATTAAATAGATTTGGTAAATTAGNACTACAACCATAGGGCCACCTGATTTGACATCATAACTTGACACCCTAGAAAACTCAAACTCGTCATGGCAATGAGCTTGGAGCTAGCATGACGGGCAGCACGACCATCTTCAACAGCAAAACTTGTCGACACCAGCTAAACCAACTTCCTTCCTTATAATTAAATAACCAAAGCCATAGGATTTTGAGGTTGTTTGCTTATTCAACATAAATCCTCTTTATCTTTAGGCCTTTGTACAGCTCTGTTGTACAATATAAGCCCTAACTCGTCTTAGGATTCCGAGGTTGTCATTCATCACGACCTAAATCTTCACATCTTCCAAGCTATTTGTGTGATCGTTCCACACAAATGTAAGCCTTAAATTAATAAAATTGGCAGGATGAAACACTTAAAATTTTCTGCTCAAAACTAAAGCCAAATAATAGGATAGAATGGAATGTCACCAAGGTTCTCCTCTAGATCTATGACATCCCGTAGTTCTTCTTCCTTTGGATTCTACAATAAAAATGTTCCAAATTTGAACTATTCCCCTTTCACACCTTTTTGTCTGATTTTATTGAAAATTCCTTTCCTTTGAATTCCTTGAAGATAATATTTCTTGATTTTTATCGAGAGTTTTTTTAGATGACTTCGGTAATTTAAGATGTAATTAACTGTAGGAGCTTGCCCTTATAGGAAGCTTTCTCGAACCCAGCTTAATATAAACCCTATTTAATTCTTCATATTAAATAGAGAAAATTGTCAGCAAATAAAATGGTTTCATAGACCAAATGGATGTCATATATTCCTTAGTTTATTTGATTGAGCCTCATCCTCAAGTCTTGTGTTTAACCTTGGGGATAGATACAGGATTTGAGGTATAACGCTCTTTCATTTAAACTATAAAAATATGAGCTCAGTTTGATTTCATAATTTTATAAACTTAAACGTCCTTCCGAAGCGGGCGACGAAATTTTGATTCCGGTGACCGACAGCTTCTTACGGGCAACTCCTTAACCAAAATAGTGCCGACAGATCCTTTTTCACTCCTTTAAGCATTTTTCACATTTTTACCTGCATCTTGAAAGAAAAACACACAAATACCTTCCATTAAAGCGCAATATCTCAAAAATAGGTATAAATATGCGTATAAAAACACTATATCTTTAGGTGTATCAAAAGCCCACAATTCCTATTGATGGAAATTATATAGGGAATGGAAATGAAGCATTAGATGTTATTTTGGATCATTCATCACACTCTTCAACACCATTGATGCCACCAACAGTTAGAAGTTCAATGAATTTGGAGAAGAAAATGAAGAAAATAGAAAGAGAACTTCAAAGTATTATGAATGCAATAGGAAATCTTAACTACCTTTTTGATCACCTAGATTGGAGAATGAAGGAGAACTTTGATCCTACAGGAATAGTTGAAGCAGGATTGGTACAGATGTTCAAGAAAAATGGATGGATCGATGAAAATTTGACTGATCAATTCCTGTACCAACCCTTCTACAATTCGCATGTTCATTACCACTCTATAGGAGATATTAGAGGAGGAGAAAGTACTGAAGAAGAGGCAAAATATATGAAAAAGTTAGACTCTCTACTATTTTAAAATACTTATTTTTTAAATTAATTGTGTAGATTTGATTTAATTTACTTTTCTTTAGAATTTTGATTAACGTTGTGGCTTGATTTTGACATTGAATTATAATTTAGTTTGCTTTGAAGATGTGGAAATTTGAATAGAAAAATGTATTTGTAAAAAGTGTATTTTCATATATAAAAGTTAGTTTGGTGTTGTTTGTGAAAATGTTTATTTGTGAATTATTTTTAGATGAAAATTAATGTTCAAAAAGGCTAAATAAACTTTGGAGTAAATTGAGAGAAAATTGAAAATTGAAAAAAATCAAAATATGGATTTTTTGGCCACTGGCTTCGACGTCGCCGACATGGGTGCCGACAGCGCCCTCGACCCGAACCCACCCAAACACCTTTAAAATTCACGATTTGCACAGTCAAATGCCATTTTTACCCATTGAGTCACCTTCAACCTCCGGTTTTTGCACCTAGGGCTTGCTATTGCTCGGATTTGAGGTAATTTTAAGGCAAACAAAGTTTGAATTTCATCTTCTATAGGTAAGAGCTACGCTTTGAACTCAAAATTTTTTATTTTCACAAAGGATTTATCTTACATTGCCGAGATCCAAAATTTTGAGATTTTTTTGGAAGATTTTGAGACAATCCTTTGGTGAAGAGCTCTGACTTAGTAGATTTAAGTTTAAAAATTTTCATATTGTGGTTTTTGGAATTTTTGAAAATTTATTTTGATTTTATCAAATTTTTGTAGATTTACCATGACACCTAGAATGAGCAAAGGAAAGAGAAAGGTAGATTTTGATGATCAAAAGTTTGTCAATTACAAGGTGAACATTTGCTTCAATAATCTACGTACAACTAAAAAAGTGATTCCAAATTGAGGATTTAAAAATCCGGGAGAAGAAGACGAGAGATTAATCAATGCTCGGCAGTGGGAGAATTTCTGTTACTTTACTGCCGAGGCGTTTATTGGCATAGTGATGGAGTTCTACGCCAATTTTAAAGAGACTTCTGAAGACTTTGTGTTTGTTCATGGGAAAATGGTGGAGTTTACTCCAAGAAAGATTAATAAATTTTATCAGTTGGAAGATGTGTATATCTGCCAGTACAAATCGTTTTCTACTATGAATGAGGCCTTGGATGAGGTTATTTCTTTTCTTACTGATGGAAGAGGAACCTGGAAGGTGAAGAATGGAGTTAAGGTAAACTTTCCTCTTTCTATGTTAAATGTAGTATCTAAGGCCTGACATTATTTTATTTCTGGAAGAATGATTCCAACAAATCATCATAGTGAGGTTACAAGGGATAGAGCCATCTTGAACTTCTATATCCAACAAATGAAAAGGATAGATGTAGGCTCTATTATTTATAGATACACTAGATCTATTACTTTTGGAGAGACTTCTGGAGGTTTAGCACACCCTGCCTTGATCTTCACACTGTGTGAACAGGCAGGAATTGATTATAGACCAGAAGAGGAAAGGATTGAAGCTCTAAAACCTATTGGGTCTGCCAATATAAAAACTTATGAATCTCATGTTGGATAGAGATCTAGAAGTAGGACCGTGGATATTCCTTCTACTTCAGGTACTTCTAGCACCCCTACTATCTAAGAACTTATGGAAGAAATGATGATCCAACAGGGAGATATTTTGAGAATGGATCATAGAATGAAAAATATGGAGGGCAGAAATGCTCACTTTGATGATTTGATAAGACAAATGTTCAAATATGATGCTACTTATGATGATGCAATGGTCAAATTCATGTAGGGTGATCACTCAGTTCAGTTTCCTACTCACCCTATTTTTACTCCATATCAACAATAGAATTTGGATATGGATGAAGAAGAAGAATAAGACGATGATTAGTGATTCCTTAGTTAGATTTTTGTTTAGTTTATGTTTAATTGTACTTTGTTGTTGAGACTATTTGTTTGTGGACTGTAGTACTTTATTTTGTTGTATGTTGTGTTGTGAACTGTGGATTTGTGAGACTGTTTTTAATACTGTTATTAATTTTTAATACTTTGTTGGATGTATTTGTAGCTAACTCTTTCTCAGCAAAATTTTATGTGCTATTTAATATTTTAAATCTTGTAGCTTTTCATATTAGCACCTGCAATATTTTAGAGTTAAGTTTCAAATCAGAACCTTCAAAAGGTATGACTTTTCTTTATATATTAAATGTTTTCTTTAATCCTTAATTTTTCAGTTCTTCATTTAAAATCTTTTAAAAGCTTAAGTTTGGGGGGAAGAAAAATTCCTTTTTAAAGAAAAAAAAAACTTAATTTTATTTGTCCTCAATTAATTATATTTTCAAAATATTTAAAAAAAAATTTAACATGACATTTGGTATTAGAATGTAACTTTGGATAACTATATCTATGTTTCTAAATATATAGTAAACTTAAGTATAATTTTTAAATAATAATGGTTAAATTTAGAGATTAAGATTATTTGGTATGATAGAATAAGACTATATTTTTCTATTTTAAATAAAGGAATTTGTATTTTTCAAGTATTAAAAATTTTAGAGATTCATTTAAGAAGAAAGATTAAAACTTTATGAAAAATATTTAAAGCTAATATAAATTTATAAAGTGAAGGAATGTGAAAAGTTCTTAACTTTAAGAGCAGCTCGTGGCTCCTTACGCGTTAATATAAAAAAAAAGGTTACAGAAAAAGGGGAGGGAAGGAGGATCCCTGCTAATGGGGGTCCTCCCTCCGCATTACAACTCCACGCAAAAAAAATCAAAATCAAAATACCTAAAAGGGTATAAAACTACCCCAAAATTACAAGTATCTCAACCAAAATTGTAACAAACCAAGGAGGTATAGTCCAAAAAAAGACCATACCAGTAATAGAAAAAGAAAAAGAAAGCAGGTAAAGGAGTTGTAAAGCCAAAACAAATCTTGCTCGAGAGTAACTAAGCTCTGAAACCAAGAAAAGAGTCTGCGATGCACCACCAGAAAATGTAGCTGACAAAGCAGAAGAGGGAAGTGCCGCAAGATCCAACCAGAAAGCAAACTATAAGCTAAGTCGTCCATGATTGAGGAAACCTGCAGAAGAAAACACTTCCATAAACAAAAAAGGAACCCGAACCAGTCAAACCCAAAGCAGGCATAATGAAACCAAAATCCCGGGCCACAAATGAGGCAGCCACTCCAAAACACGCAGAGGTCAGCACCCCCAGTTAACCCAAAAAACTCAAACCACCATAAAAAATAGCCAAGTCAGGCAACAAAACAACCGTAGGAAACAGATGGGAAACCTCAACAAAAAACTAACCAGCATAAGTCCAATACGCCAAGGCCAAAACAAAAGACCTGCAGAACCAACAAAAAAAAGGCACCATCATCTGATAAATGAGATACCCAGCCTATCCCCCATAGAAATGTTTTGAAATCCCCAGATGTCCTAGAACCAACCATAATAGAGGCATTACCCATTTTAGCTAAATAATCCGGTGGGGTATTTCCTTCCCTATAAATAAAACTCATCCGCAAGCTCAAATTATAAGCAGCTATCACATGGCAAATCCTATTGATAATACAAACCACATTCTAAGGGGGGCTTTGCAATTTAGAGAGAATTTGGAAAAAATTGAAGGAGTCAGCCTCCACCATAATATTAAAAAATTGAGAAGTGGTAGCCACTTGTAATGCAAGAAAGACAACTCAACATTCAGTTTCCAAAGGGCAATCAGCCCTAACATGAGAAGCAAAACAACATAATGTGTTGCCCAACCAATCCATAAAAATGCTACCAACACCAGCCCCGGTATCAGACCAACTCTCATCAACGTTAATTTTGATCCAGCCAAATTCCGGAGGGTGCCAATTAAAAATTATAGGTCTCCGAAAAGAGACATCATTAACTTGTCCTAGAAAATTCCTGCTCAGCTTAAGATGATGCGATATAATATAAGAAATAGTGAGAAGAGGGGTGGGAGGGGAATTATTATGTTTATAACTATTCCTANTTATGCAAAAATGGAATTTTTATTTTACATTAGATGCGGGCCGTGGGTAGAGCCCCGCGGTCCGCGTTTCACGAAAATTTGGACAGACTGCCCCTCGTCTGGTTCGTTCCTTCCCTCGTCTCTTTCGTTCCTATCCAGGTGAAGAATCGCAGAGAGGAGAAGATCTCAAGGTCGAGCCTTCCTTTGCATGCAGACATGACAGTTCCCGCACGCAGAATCTTGCGCGCCCTTCCTTTCTCTCTAAGTTCACGACCGAGCTTCTTTAGGCTGCTCAAGTCCTTTGCTCTTCTTCCTTCCTCTGCGAGACGCATGATACAGACTCTCCTTCCTCTTCTGCGATTGCTTGCCACTGCTGCGGGTGGCCTGTGGTGATAACGGAGAGGAGCGTGCCAAAGGAGGATATGGGATTTGATGGTGGGAGCTTTCTGGATCTTGATGCCTTCATCGGTGGAAATGGAGGGGATCTCTTGAATGAAAGTGATAAGATGAGGTCCTCTTTTTACCTACCTTACTGTTTTTACCTGCCTATAGGAAACAGAAAGAAAATAAAATCAATAACCATTTGATTCAGAAAATTTTATTAGATACTTAATAAGGAATTTAATTATGGTATTCTTCAAATCTTTTATAAAGTTTAGTGGCATGATTTGTTCAAATTAATAGTAAAAAATAGATTTAGATTTTAATTTAGGAAGAGTCGGATATGATCTCATACTCAAATTCAATATTAGAATCAATTGTTTATATCATGACATGTTTCAAAGTCCTTGCAAGTGGATCCAAATTTTGTTCTCGAGTGTTGTAAGATGCAAGAGTGTGTTATTTATCAATTAAAATCATCACTGCATCGATCAAATTAGCCACTATTTTTCAAATTCTCACTCAAATATCAAAATCCATTGTAAAACCCGAACCCCTTGTCGGCACTATTTTTGGTATGGGGTTTGCCCGTAAGAAGCTGTCGGTCATCGGAATT
>JXCR01123814.1:6411-19777 GCA_002079205.1 Phalaenopsis hybrid cultivar | reverse complement strand
TATATATATATATATATATATATATATATATATATATATATGTATATGTATATATATTTATATCTATATATGTATATGTATATATATTTATATGTATGTATAATGATAAAGAAAACTTACAACTTGTAAAATGCTCTCCAATGTAACTTTCTCAAAATATCTGAATAAAATATTATTCACTCATTTATCTTCAATTTTTTTATAGTCGACTTTAACAATATTCACAGCAAGGAAAAATTTTTTTTTTTCAACATTTACTAAAGCAATAGGTAGAGCAAATGCTAATCTCATTAGCTTAAAAGTAAGATGATATAAGATATTATTTTTCATCGGATTATTAAGAAACACTAAGGGTCTGTTTGGGGCAGCTGCGGCTTATCCAGCTTATGCTGATAAGCAGCTTATTCTGATAATCTGCTGATGAGCAGCTGATCCGGATAAGCTGGTTGACTGTTTGGTTTGTGCGTTTGGAAAACAACTGATTCTGGATAAATGACCATTATTCCCTTGTTCTGGATAAACTGTTTAGCTGTTTGGTTTGTGTGTTTTATAAACATCTTATTTACAGATTTGTATAATTAAATGATCAATCTGTCATGCAGAATTTGTAATTTTCTCATACAGACCACCGAAAAATTTGAATTATTCGAACCAATTAACCCCCTTCAGGCTAATTTGACGCATACAGACCACCAAAAAATTACAACATAACATTAATTCATATAAAATGTAACAAGTTTGTAAAATTAAAGTTCAAATTTTAAGACATGAAAATACTAAATTCATGAAAATACAAAAGAATTTAGTTCATGGAATGATTCTCATCAAATGTTATGAACAAGTTTAGCAATGTATATGAATTTGTCAATGTAAATACCGCCATGAATGAAATAATTAAATATCAAAATAAAAAGTGAAATTCAGAAATGAAATCACCAATAAAAAACCTCAATCTCATTTATATCATTAACAGAAATGTTACATATGCTCTCCACATTCTATGTTCGATCCCCTGCTTGCAAGTCCCAACAGAAGGTAAACTGTTCAGTTCTTCTCTCTCCCCATCCATGGCTTCAATCACCACATGGTGAACAAAATCCCTCCTTTTCGTCGCCATACTCATCATCCTCAGCTTCCGACTCCCATACATCGAACTCAATGGTGCTCTTCGACGAGACCCACTTCCCCTTCTTCGAACTGGAGCAGAGCTCCTCTTCTCCCAAAACAAATGGATGGCAAAGAAGCTAAACAAACACAGCAGACACTCTGATGACTCCTCATCACCTCCGGCGACTTCCCCGCCTCCCTCGCCACCAACCCTTCCCGACCGCCTTTCATCCACGATGAACGTTGCCGATTGAGATCCTACATACCATCTGAGTTCCGATCTCAATCGTCGAAAAAGATTTCCCCGTTACCCAACCTCTTTGGATTCTAACGAGGGCACGCGAGTAAAATTTCGAGTGACAATGCGGACCGCCGGGGTCTTCCTGAGGTCCGCGTCTTTTACAAAATTAAAAAAACAGTTTTCATTAAGTTGTAAATAAATGCAAAACAAACGGAACAACGTCTTTTTAAAAAAACCATCCACACTTATAAGCTACCCCAAACATGCCCTANTTTTTAAAAAAACCCATCCACACTTATAAGCTACCCCAAACATGCCCTAAGGCAATGTTTCGGGCCATGTTTTTGAAGTAAAAAAAAACTATTTGGATTGTAACTTCGTGGGGGCGGATTGCAGAAGCTGGGAAAGCAAGTCGCGCATCAACTCCGCGGCCCCGCCCCTTCTCTTGCACCGCAAATTTCACAAATTGACCTTGCAACATTACTCCTTTTGCCCCAGGTCCTTCCTCGCAGCTACGCCCCTTCTCTCGCGAACCCCCTGCGCCACTTCTTCCTCGACTAAGGGCCCGTTTGGGGCAGCTTAAATGTGCGGCGGCATTTTTAAAAACGCCACCCTAGTGTTTGTATATCGAGTTTTACATGGGTTTTCCGAAACAACGTTTTTATATTATATTACACGCGGATCACGGGTATATCCCAGCGATCTGCGTTTGGGCTCCATTTTTTACTCCGCTACCCTCCTAAGCCCGCAGCCGACCTTCCTTTGAACATTTGGCGTCGATCCCCCCTCTGTCGCTCCGCAGGTAACAAAACTCATTTTCCTCACTCGACTCCTCTCTCCTTTCCCCCATTTCGCCGAGAGTTTTAAGATTTTGGCAAGAGATTTCACTCGATCCATCTGTTTGGAAGTGTTTGGTGGCTAAAACTTAGATCTACTTTGAATATGCAAGTAACACTAGTAAGAATATAGATCCACTGTTATTGTGATATGTTTGAAGCGTCTAGAGGGTTTTCTTCTCCATTTCCCATACCTACCTTTCTTCGAACATTGTTTATTCGTATGAACCAAAAAATTTTTTTCGTGTTTTGTTTGTTTGGTTTCCATGCTATTCAAAGTTATTGATTCTTTTAGGGTATTTGTTGAGGCTAGAAGATATTGATGCAATGCTCTGTTCCCTGCGATTTGATTCTTTTAGGGTATTTGTTGAGGCTAGAAGATATTGATGCAATGCTCTGTTCCTTGCGATTTGGTATTAAAGTTGCTTTATATTTAAATTTTTATGAGGATATGATGAAGTATGATCTATGAAAATGTAGAAGATATGGGGTAGGATAAAAATGATCGTGTTTATGTGAAGAATATTGTATGTGCTTTGCAATAGCAATGATGTTCAACAAAGTCAAATGACATAGTGCAAATGACAATTGAAAGTAGATTGCCTACTATTTCTAAAATGGAGTGTATTGCATTTATTGAACAAAAAAAATGGAGCTTTTGTTGTCGGCTCGTTTGTGCAAAAGAAATGTGCGGTTAGTGGGATCAGCTTCTATGTTTTTTTCACTAATAATGAGGTTAGTGGTGCAGTAATTGAAGCATAAGTTTGAAGAAACTTGTTGTAGTACACTGTCAACTCCAAAAAACATCTTAACCATTTTTAACTGCTTTGATTTCTGTGGGATCAACTTCTATGTTTTTTTTCTAAAATCATGAAAGTTCATTTTTTTTGTATGAAAAAGCTTTTGGTGGGAGTGGTATATATCTTTGGTATTCTTTGAGCCATGTTTTCTGACTTTCTTCAACATGTCACCTAATTTCTTAGAAGTTGTCAGTTCTGTTTTTGGGACCATGTTATTTTTATTAGGAAGATTTACATAAACTTCAATTTTTACATATATGTCATCTTACCTATGCATTAGAAGGTGTATTTTACTTTTTTAAAAGTAAATATAGTTATAGTTTTTATGTGATTTGAAAATTTTGGATGGTATAAATGTAAAAAATAAGGCTTTGGTATTAGATATGTAAATATATAATAATTTGATGGTAGGTATTATTGCCCTTTTTATTATTCATCTTGTTTATGGTGTAGACGAGTTGAGCTGAGCTTATTATTTAAACAAGTGGAGTTGATTGGGACGAGATTATTATGACAGAATTGGTTAAAGAAGAAATTTTGTTGTGCCGATGTTTGTTCACAACTGAATGGGTAAAAAAGCTTGCATTATTGTTATTTCTTGCATATGTGGCTTTGCAACAATGAAAGTTTGGGTGATAAATGTTTTAGAGCTCTCACGTTATATTTATGCAAATAGTTTGCACTGGTTCAATGAATATTCTATTACCGAGATGGTGATAAGCATGTTTACGTCAATGAAGGTGTTATTATTTATGCAACTCAGCATTTTTTGTTTCGATGAGACCCCTTTCTTTACTTGTATGAAATAAAATTGACTATCTGATTTTGGTAGATCCAATATATTTTTGTTGAAGCAGGTTTTTCCAAGTAGGTTTTTTAACAAGCTATGATGGTGTCATTTGGGTTGTTGGTTTAGAATTGGAAAGTTGGGTGAAGAAAATATGCTTTATGGTCTATGGTCATTTGGGTTGTCTTTGCTAGCATTGGTTTAGAATTTCTAATATGCTCTATGTGTTCCAAATTTCAATTGGTTATTACTCAAAAACGGTGGTACTATAATAATAGAGAAAAATAGAAAAGAAAAGGTTTCATAAATGATGGTTATATGAAAAGCACATTTATAAGCACATTTATGTTTCACCCATAGACCAATATATATTTTAATTCATTATCTTTTTTGAATTTTGTTTTATATATGCATATTCCATATCTTAAGTGTATCATTTTCAGTCATAATGTCATCTAACCATCCGTTGATATGATAGTAAAAGATGAGTAAATATAAAGACTTTGGTTCATCGGTTATGTGGGATAGTGATGCTACTAATATTTTTTGTGATCTATGCATGAGGGAGGTCGAATTGGGAAATCGACCCATAACTTTTTTTTTAATAAAGAAGTTTGGCATAATATCACAATTAAATTCAAAGAAATAACTGGAAGAGATTACGATAGGATGAAACTAAAGAACAAATGAGATCAATTAAAGAAGGACTGGAAACATTGGAAAGAGCTTAAAAGAGGATCAACTGGATTGGGATGGGATCCAGTAAAGCGGATAATTGATGCACCTGAGGAATGATGGGCAAAAAAGTTAGCGATAATAACATCACTATTTCAAGTAAATTTTAGAGACATATTTTTGGAATATTGATTAGAATTTTTTTTGTGATTACAGGTAGTGCCAGCGGCAAAAAAATTCAAATTTATTGGAATTGAACCAGCTTTGGAAGAGAAGTTGGATGACATGTTTACTGGTGTTGTAGCAACATGAACTCATTTTTTCACCCCTAACGAGCAGGGTGTTGCAAACCTAGCAGAGGATATAGAGACAGAGCATACAGGTGATTCAGGAGAAGGTCCCAGCCAAATCCACACGGATATCCAATTCACTGGTGGAACAAAGCGCCCCTGACCTGCAAAAAATAAAAAAAGGCATTGCATTTGTTGGAGGTTCTATTGAGACATTGATTGAAATTTCTAAAAATAATTCCAAAACTACGAAGGATAGCACAATCCATGAGTGTGTTAAGGTCCTTAACACATATCTTGGTATTAAGGAAGACCAGAATATGTATGTTAAGTATATGAAGTTGCTAGGGAACTCTACTCGGAGGCAGTTCTTTGAGACTATAGACCCAGAATTTCGTCTTCCTTACTTGCGCTCTTTTATGAAAGATTGAATGCTATTTACGTAACTTCATTGATTATTTGTTTAATGGACTCTTTCTGTCTATTTATGTGATGAACTTGTTATGCGTATTATATTTCTTTCATCCTTGAATATGTTAGCTACATATCGAACTCTGATGTTTAGATATGCAAATATCAATAAAATGTGCGGCATGTATGCAACTTTCTTCATATTTCTATTGCATGCAGTCAAATTTACATGCACGTACTATTTGTATAGTTGTCCTTTTTTATATGTTTTCTGATATTACATCACTATTTGCTATTTGGTTTAAAAGCCTACCTTTCTTCCAGATTTTATATTATGGAGCAATGACAAATTAATCAAATCTGCATTGTTATTCTTACCCTTACGTTGTTATACCATTACTACAACACATATGTTGATCGAAACCCATGCATGACGTCCAACAATATTGGAGATAGATGGATCGGAGAGTTATTACGTGGTCACCCGACATGTTTTGCAAATATGTTTTGTATGACAAAAGCTATTTTCCTTGACCTCCTAAATGAACTTCAGACCCTCCACGGACTTCAAGGATCATCAAGAACAATATCTAGAGAGGTGTTGGCAATAACACTCTACATTTTGGCTTAGAATGAATCGATGAGATGAGCTGTGGAACAGTTTCAACTTTCCTCCGAAACCATAAGTAGATATTTCTCAGCTGGGTTGAATGCACTGGTGAGTCTGGCCCGTCAAACAGTCAAACCAGAGGACCTAACATTCTAGTGCATTCCCACACATATTGCGAATGACCCTCGTTATATGCCGTTCTTTAAGGTGCTTCCCATATTTAAATGTTAGTTAATAAAATTTCACATATATGATTTTATTATTGATTAATTCGTTCATACCAGGATTTTATCAGAGCTATTGACGAAACACATGTCGATGCACGTCTTTCTAACACAGAGAAAGTTGCGTACATTGGACGATGCGGATCACCAACACAAAATATAATGGTTGTTTGTGATTTCAATATGTGTTTCACATATGTGATGGTTGGATGGGAAGGTAGCGCACACGACAGCCGCGTTTTCAAGTTTGTTACTAGCAACAGAAAATATGGTTTCCCTTATCCACCACCAGATATGACAATCGTGTTGAGCTTTTGACCATCCTAATTACTTTAAAATTTCTAAATGAAAGAAAACCTTACTCAGGTAAGTACTACTTAATAGATGCCAAGTATCCTTTGCAAAAGGGATATTTGAAGCCATATCCAGATACAAAATATCATATACCTGATTTCGATAGATCGAACGGGCTTGTACGAGGAAAGAAAGAAATTTTTAATAAAAGATATTCATCCTTGCGTGGTGTGATCGAGAGATCGTTCGGGGTTTGGAAGAAGGAATGGGTATTTCTACGTGATATGCCAACTTATCCATTTACAAAACAAGTCCAGATTATAATGACAACAATGACACTACACAACTTCATTAGACGACATCATTCCAGGATAGATGCAGAGTTTGTCGTTATAGAATAAGATTCATTGCAAATACCACCCGAGGCATTTGAATACCACGTTGGACGTTCCTTCCCATAAATCGATATTGATTCACCTGAGGCACAAACCCCATATGGTGAAGGAGCTTCAAAGATGGCGGGTTTGAGGAGCAAATAAAAAATGAAATAAGCCTAGGCATTTAAATTTAATTACATATTATGTCTTTCAATTATGTTTAATTATTTTCTTCATATTAAACCTTTGCTATAGATGACATCTAATGATGACATTTCACATATGTTTAGCTCAAATTCATGTCTTCATTACTATGGTATTTAAATTTTGAGAATTTTTATCTTTCATGAGCATAGATTGTCAGTTGTTTCTATTGTTTAAATAATTTGTCACTCTTTGGAATTATTTTTAGGCTTGCTGGTTTACCTCTGTTTGCCATTTCCATTTTGTTGTCATTAATCAATTTTGGACCTTGCTTCATATGGATGCCAAAAAGGCTTTACTTTTTATTGATCTTTCCAAAGCTATTAATTTGGAGCAACTGACAAGTTATGTTGTACACAAAGAGCAAGGTTGTAGATTTCGGAAGCTGTGTATGATACATTTCATTTGATTAATTTGTTCTTATATATCAATGCCACATTCAGTAATGATGAACAAAGTCTTTGGTACCCTCTGAATATCCTTTCGGTTCTGTAGTTCAATAATTTATGGCATATTTATTAAATGCATAATGCAAGATTAAAGAATGTCAGCATGTTGTATCAAATTCAGATTCTTCATGCATCGCCTGTACTGATAATTCCAATTTTTTTCCTGCATTGCATTTATCTACTTGCCTGTATTGGAAGGCTATTAATTTTTTTCTGCATTGCCTTTATTTCCTTGCTTTGACTGATAATTCAAAATGGAAGTGTACCTGCCGTGGCTTCTATATGACTTGACTTATATGCCGAGGCTTCTACATTAAGGTTTATTTCAATTTTTTAATATAGGTATTAGATATGTTAATACATAAGAATCACATGGTGGAACAAAGTATGTTTGTTGTTTATCTTAGAGTTTTCTTCATGAGCTCCAAATTCTTGTATTTTGAGTTCATCATACCAAACCATTGGATTCTTTCCATTTGAACAAAAGTAAGGATTAGTAGGTCTCTTTTTTCCTAAAGAAAGAATTTCATTAGTGGGGAAAAAGTGGTCCTCAGACATTTCGAGCTGTTCATTGTTTAATAAATAGAGGTCTTGGAAGGAAGTGAAAGCCATGGCTCCGAGGTGGTTCCTGGAGGCTTGGTTTTGGAGGTCTTTGAAGCTTGCGGTGGCAGTGATGGAGCCTTCTTCCCTAGCTAGAGTTTTATATGCTCTCTCTAATATGGATTGCATGTATTTTCCTTGAGCTTCAATTCTCATTTACAGGTGCTTTTGAAACTATATATGCATATGGTGAAATAGTCATATGAAAATAAAGAAAAAAAAGGTGCATGGTGATATATGTTTTTAGCAATTTGGCATTGTATTGTTCATCTTTTTTGGTGTGAAGCAATTTGGCACTGTATTGTTTGATCCTGTATTAAAAAAAAATTGGCACTTTAGGATGGCTTAAATAATTACAGCAACCATTGTGCCATTTATTTTCTTAATGATGGAATTGGGGGAAACCATTTGGGAGTGGTATGAATTCAGATTTTTAGTGTAAATTTGTTGGTGCATGCTTCCATAGTTCTTTTGAACTCACACAAATGTCAGCATTTGTTTGGTGTAATTTTGTTTATTTTTTGGATTATAATAGAAAATAAAATAGTGGAATAAGTAGATGAAGAAGAAGCCATTAATATTTCTCTTCCATCTGCATTTTCAAGGAAGCTTGAAATAGCAATTTATGGGGTATTTTATCTAATTTTTTTTAAATGGCAGTAGTTATTTCTTTGCACCTGTATTCAGAAAATTTTGGCACTTTAGGATGACTTAAATAATTATAGCAACCATTGTGCCATTTATTCTTTTGGGTGATGGAATTGGGGGAAAACCATTTGAGACCTTGTTGAAAGTTGTTGAAATCTTTGCCAACCAGATTAAATGTTGCAGTAATGTTATTATGATTACCATTGCTTGTGGTTGGGTTATGGGTGCACTGTTGCCATTTCTTTAGCTACAATGTTATACTTCTCTGTGGGGTTATTACCTTGTTGGTTTTGTACATATCGACGTTCCTGAGCTACACAGTTGAGTGCTATGTGCAAAAATATAAATATTTAGGTGTCAGATATGTAAATGCATTAGAATTATGTGCTATTTATATAAACGAAGCTTCTTGGATGAATTAACTATATGGTATTGATGTATGATTGTTGGATGAATGCTGACTCTACGATTTGTTTTATGGAATCATGAGTATCATAGGAGGCAGGTGATGCTTATATTAGAGTTTATATTAACATCTTTGAGCATATTTTATAATTAATGTGGATATATTATTTTATGCTGGTTAATAGCTTCACCTCTTATATGGTGGATAACGGTGGAGCAGTTTGGACGGCCACGTAAATTTTTTGTCGGCAATCGCTGTCTTCACACTTGGGTAAGTTTACTGTTTATATTTCCTCAATTTTTGGACTGATCTATTCTAATTTTAATAACTGTAGGATGACGAGTTCCAGACATTCAGGGAAGTCCAAGAAAGTGATGTGTCATTGCGGACTACCATCCTTGCTATTCACGGAGGCAGTTTTATAGGTGCCCGCGGTGGGGACAAGGACAGGAAGACTGCAAATTTTTCTGGTGGGCCGACAATGCAATTGTTTCTACGATATCCCAATTGGACACAACTGCTAGGAGTTCGATAGTACCACAACGGGAGACCACCACATATGGTTCGAGTTCTTCCATATCTACCGCACCTCAGTCGGACAGGTTTGCTCGGGGTTTTGAGGTATCAGAACCGGGTAACATTCGTCGTGATGTGATTTTACATTTTAAAGTCAATATTGTCATACTTTTCCTTGTAATTTTAACATGTTATTTTTTTTTGGGTCTTATTATAATGCATATTAGTGTGTGAATGTGTAATGAACTTTCATATATGTCACTGTGCTTGTTTGATGTAATCAAAACTTTTTTGAGTTATATAAATATTATTAAACTTTTTTGTATTTTCATTTCTTGATATTTGAGAAAATAACATTCTGCTACACAGATTATTCATTCAACCAAAAAAATTTCCAAATAAGCTGTTTACAAAACGCACTAACCAAACAGTTAAACAACTTATTCAGAGCAGGGGCAAAATGGTCAATTTTCCAGAATCAGTTGTTTTCCAGACTCACTAACCAAACAACCAGACAGCTTATTCGGATCAGCTGGTCATCAGCAGATTATCAGGATAAGCTGCTTATCAGCAGAAGTTGGATAAGCTGCAGCTGCCCCAAACATACCTTAAAAAAATACCGTGCCTCTTCTTCCTCGATCGAAAAATGCACACGCCTCTTCTTCTTTGATTGAAAAACAACCGAATTCAGGTAATTCATAACCTTCTTGTGCAGTCGCTTTAAGAAGATCTTTGATCTAACACCTAACCTTCTCTCGCGAAGCCCCCTGCGCCTCTCCTTTTCTCTTTCTCGTTCCTCCCGTCTCCATCTTTTGATATTTTTTTGGTTCTGGAGTAGTTGGTAACTGTATGTAGCCATCTATTGAGTTATTGTTGTAAATTCCGAGGGGATAATAAACAAGCATATCTGATTTACATAATGAAATGTTTTCTGGCTCCTATTCACTTTAGGATGTTAGGCATCCAAACAAAATGGATTTTAGGCAATACAAAATTGCTATGCGAGTTTGGCTGTAAAATTCTCTTACTGCCTACAAAATTGCTATTAATTTCTGCTGCACATCTTACTATTTATTTTAGGAGTTTAAATTTTTGAGAAGGACAAAAACGTTAAATCCTTTGAATGATACATTATTGAGCTTGATTTGTGTTCCACTGTGGCTCCTGTTCGTGGATGGTAGCTTGATTTGTGAATACTTTGTCAAGCAAGTGTATCTGATCATACTGTCTTCAATAATTAGCTTGGTTTAGATTCACGAAATAATTTTCATTAACTCTCTTCAAGTTAACTTGGACAACTTTACTTTGTTAGCTTTCATCAAACTTGCTACATTGCCTTTCTCCTTGATCCACTCGAATTGTTGGAATGTTTAGATATGTACGACCAACATTATTTTTAAAATTTGGTTCAAGAATATTTGTTGAGGTGGAATGATGGAGGAGAGTTGTAAACATAGCTATGGTGGATTTCCTTTAAAATGTTTTTTGTTATGCTACAATACAGTTGTTTGGTTATCATAGGTTGGAAACATGAGGCATGTGTTGGGTTACTAATTGTAGTGCTTTGTTAAACAGATGGTACATGCAGGGCATGTCTACAGAAATTGAAAATGTCAACTCTTTTTGGTTCTATCATTCATTCCTTGGATGAAGTGAGAGATTACAAGGAAATAGAAGAGGTTATCTCCATTTTGTGAAGTATGTGGTTGGGAGATTCACATACAGACCACAAAATTCTGATATATTTTTATATAACTTTCATTTGATGTAGTTTCAATTTTTCTTGTTATGAATTTATTAAAAACTGCTTCTAATATTATTTGATTTACATTATGCCCTCTCCAGTTTTCTAAATTGTGTTACTGTTGTCTCTCATTGCTTTGCTTTATCGTAGTAATAAAATGACTAATAAGTCTAAAGAGCTTGGTACACCACCATTGTAAGAAAAAGAAATAGAAATAATATTTTGTGACCTTTGCCTGAAGGAAATTTAAATGGAGAATAGACTTACCACCTTTTTCAATATGGAAGGGTGACATAATATTATTAAAAATTTCAATGAATGTACAGGCAGGGAGTACGCAGGCTACAAATGAAAAACAAATGAGATCAGCTCAAGAAGGATTGAAAAATTTGGAAGGATTTGAAACGAGGATCAACAAGTTTGGGTTGGGATCCAGAGAAGTGAATCATTGATGCCCCAAAGGAGTGGTAGATAGAAAGACTTGCGGTAAAATTTTTTTTCAATCTATCTAGTTTGCGTCATATTAGTTTTTTTTTCAAACTAACTGAAGCGTTTAATGGTTTTTTTTGCAGGTGGTTCCTGCAGCGAAGAAGTCCAAATTTTGTGGACTTGAACCCTAGTTCGAGGAGAAGTTAGACTGGACGTTTGGGGGTGTCGTCGCAACAAGCAAATGTGCATGTGCTCCAAGCGAGACATGGTTTGGTGGTACCCCTGACAATGTGGTTGTCAGCCTATCAGCTGATTCACCTAAATTCCACAGACAGAAACTCCCCGAAATCCAGTTCATCAACCGGTCTAAGCACCTTCGTGTGGAGAGTAAGAAAAAGGGTAGAGCTCTCTCTATTAGAAACCATATATCATACCTGATAGATTCTCCCCATATAGTTCAGACAACTTCAATTAACGAGGTCGTGCAAATTTTAGAAGAAAATCAGGATATTGCTGAGGACTTTGATCTATACTTTTTTGGTTGTGGAGTTGCATCAAAATTCGGTCCACATAGATTTTTTCAGAGTGATTGCGAAAGAACAACGGGTGGCGTATTTACGCCATTTTTATGCTCGCAAGGATAATTGAGGGATAATTATTTTTATTTGCTATTTGTTCAGAGGCGTTTTTATTTCATCAGTTGTTTGTTGGAATATTTTACTACGATATTGTATTTTCTCATATCATGCTTGTTTTATATTCGAACGACCTCATTTTTATCTATTTCTTATGCTTGGTTCGTGTTTCTTTTTGGATTTACTAATTTTTGTTTCTTTTTGGGTTAACACTTATAAAATATTTACTTTTTCTGTTGGGCAGACGGTTTGACGGATTCTCCTGACGACGTTGATCTAGAATGAAGAATATCACTTGTGGAAAGTCTAGCACGAGAGCTGTGACCGGCTTTTTTATAAACCAACAAATGCAAAAATTTGACAGCGCTACTAAAAGATTTAAATCTCTGGCAACAGCGCCAAAAGCTTGACCGACTACTTTTTATATGCTTAAAATATAAAATAAATATGGACGTAATAAATATTCAATAATTCTAAAGTCACTTATCAACGCAAGTATACGTATCGTTCAAGTAATATAGGGCTTTAATGGAGTCCTAGATATCTATCCCACAGGGAGTGGTTTAGAATTACGAACTAAGATTTTAGAAAAAACACTACTTTAATCACAACAACGAAGTTTCAATTTGCTATCTGTCACTAATAGACAATTGAAATAAATAGGTAATTTTAATAACTATTAAATAACTAATAATACTAAAGAGGGTTTAATTATGATATTCAATATATAAAAAAGCATCATTCTCTTTGTCAAGAAATTATAGTGAATGGATAAAGTGAATTAGTTCAATTTATATTTTGCCAAATAGGAGCATACATATTCTTTACTCTTTGGTCCAGACATACAGAACATTGACTAATCCTACACTTGTTTACTGAATCTGTGGCTAGGCTGGGAGGATACCGGCTCTCACTTTGGAGCTCCTACGTTCCCCTCACCTGAGGGCTAACATTTACAATTCAGCACCCAAACGATAGGACCAAATTGGGGATTTTAGTTTGTCACTCTAAAATCTCCAATTCTACGCCCGATAATATTATTTCCCTATTTATTTGCACTCAACTTCCAAGGGCTTTGACCTC
>JXCR01123813.1:0-23778 GCA_002079205.1 Phalaenopsis hybrid cultivar | reverse complement strand
TAGTTCTTCTGTGTGGGGGAATTCTGGTGGATTAAGGATGTTTGGGACCAAGTGGTTTGGGTTTGGGTTTGGGTAGTGCTCAAATAGGGGTAGAAATGAATGGGGAAGATTATTTTTGATTGGTATGATGGCGAGAAGGTTAATAGGTGAATGGTGAGAGATTGATTGGGGTTTAAAGTTTGGATTTTAACTTTTAACACTAATGAATGGAGGTTTTTAGGATTGATATCTCTTTCTAAATCTTAAGTTTTTCCTTTTTTTAAAGGAATGAGGATAGAAATTTTGACAATAGTGAAAACAGAGAAGATGATAGTTCGCCTCTCTTACTTGAGAGGAACCGTACTATACGAATGTGATAAAAATTTTCCTTACTATAAATTACACAGAGGGCCATCAAATATAAGAAACAGAAATAAACCTATACATAACAGTTTCTAACACTATGTGTGGGTTTTGTGTTGGGACCACTGGTAGGTTTTTTGGTCAATACCCCCCCCGGGCGACAAACCTTCAGCTTGAGTCGAAGTAACTGGAATTGGCGTTTGGGTAGTATCTTGGTAACTATATCAGCTATTTGGTCCTTGGACTGGATGTGATCAAGAATAATGGGGTTGCTGCTGATATGATCACGTAGAAAATGTTGATCTATCTCAATTTGCTTGGTCCTCACATGGAAAGTTGGGTTCTTGGCTAACAAGATTGCTGATATATTTTTACAATACAATGGAATAGGTTTCGATGCAAGTACACCAAATTCTTCTATGAGTCGAAGTAGCCAAATGATATCAGTGGTGGCAGTGGCTAAGACACGATATTTTGCTTCACATGAGGAACGAGCGACTGTCTACAGTTTCTTCACAATCCAAGAGATAGGAGTAGGGCTGTCAAAAAAGATTGTTGTTCGTGAACAAGTATTGTTCGACTCGTTTGTTAAGTATAAGAGCAGAATACAAACAAATTTTTTAAGCTCGAATTATAAATGAGCTGAACATGAACAATCACTTGTTCGCTCGTGTTTGGCTCATTTTAGCTCGAAATAAAGAGATTATATATTTTATTTATATAATAATATATTATATATATTTATATCTAAGATTTAATCGTAACAGCTCATCAGTCATGTGGTTCTGCACCTTTTTTTGGCACAGAGTTGGTGCATATTCGAATTCAACACTCTACATCTATTTTTCAAATAAATTTAATGAACCAATTTCTAGTCGAACACAAGCCAAACACATATGAAAATATTTAAATCGAGTCAAACACAAACACATTGTTAACGAGCCAATTTCAAACACTAGCTGATTTTGAACACAAGCAATTTCAGACGAACCGAACACGAGTCAAGCTTGAGCACGCTCAAATTCAGCTTATCTACAACCTTATATAGAAGTATCTCCCAGAAACGAGTACGCTCGTGTTGTGGATTTCCTATCGGTCTGATCTCCAACCCAATCTGCATCAATATAAGTATGCGATTGTAGGTTTCTAAGACTGATTTGCAAGCCGAGATGAATTATGTCCTTCAGGTAGCGAAGATGTGTGAGATAGGTACAATGAGCCTCGGTTGGCATATGCATGTGTCAGCACAAATGATTTACAACATAGGCGATGTTTGGTCTGGTGACAATTAGGTATTGGAGTGATCCTGTGAGCTGACGATATAGCGGGGATTGTGAAACAATGGACTGTCTGCAACCGATTTTGTTTTCGGTTTGGGCATAGGAGTGCTAATGGTGTGGTAGTTCTGCATTGCATCATTGTAAAAAATTTGTATGGCATACCTTTGTTGGCTCAGAAAGAATGTGTGGTCCTCCGTGTGAGTGTCAATACCAAGAAAACAATCCATCGGTCTTAGGTGCTTAAGCTGAAACCGGGTTGCGAGTTCTTTTTGGAGCTGAGAATTTTTTTGTGATTTGCTGTCGGTGTTGAGAATGCCGTCCACGTCGATAAGAACAAAGACACGGTCATTGTTTTGAGCATAAATTTGTAGAGATGGTTCAGTTTTACTAATTTGGAATTCACGGGATATGAAAATGCTGACAACATGGAAAATCATTGGCGTGGAGCTTGTTTTAAACTATACAACAATTTCTTGAGCAGGAAAACATGATGAGGAAACTGAGAATCATGAAACCCTTAATCAGTTTTATTTATTGTGCCATGGAGGAAGTTGTTCGATATGTCAAATTGAAGCACCGACCAATTTTGACCAATGTTGATGAAGAGCTATATTAAGTATGATACGAATGGTTGGTATCTTAGCCACATGGATAAATGTTTCAAAATAATTGGTGGCATATTCCGGTTGCCTTGGGAAACGAGGGAGCCTTGTATTTAGTCACTTTCCCCCTTGGAGTTTACTTTGGTAGGATAAGTCCACCTTGATTCAAAAATGATTTGATTGGGTGGTTTAAGAACTAGAATCCATGTGTTTTGACATTGGAGGGTTTGGAACTCTTCGGCCATGGCCAGCCACCAATCGGGATCCTTAGATGCTTAAGTGTATGAGGTATGATTGAGAGGATGGTCAAGTTGTTGGCCGAGATTCAATTTTTTTATTGGTTTGAGATGGCTTGTTTGCTGCCTGGTGCACATAGAGTGATGCATCGGTTTGTTGGTTGTATGTGTTGGCTTTGTGGATTCTGTGGGATTGGGTGGAGTATTGAGAGGAAGATTTGTAGCATTGGAATTTTGTAGAGGAAGAGGACTTGCAATGTTTGAGGTGCTGGTGGAGCTAGATGGAGATGGCTTCTGTGGCGGAGTGAGGTATGTAGTGGGTTGGAGGAGAAAAGGAGGTATGGTTGAGAATGAAGGTTGCAATTTTGGAAAATGGAAAATGATGTTCCATATAAAGAGGGCTTGCAATTTTGTAGAGGAAGAGGACTTGCAATATTTGAGGTGCTCGTGGAGTTGGTTGGAGATGTGTTTTGTGATAGAGTGAGGTATGTAGTGGGTTGGAGGAGAAAATAAGGTATTGTTGAGATTGAAGCCTGTGGTGTTGTGGAAGCTGACGAAGATTTATTTTTATATGGAAAATGATGTTCCACAAACACCACATGTCGAGAGATGATGAGTTTGTTTGTAGGAGGATGGAAGCATTTTCAGCCCTTATATTGTACGGAGTAACCTAGGAAAACACATTGAATTGATGTTGGTTCAAGTTTATGGGTTGTTTGTGGTATTCTCCATGGATTGCAAGCACAATCAAAAACTCTAAGATGATTGTATGATGGTAGGGATTTATGTTGATGTTCATATGATGAGATGCGGTGGATGGTTTTTGTGGGCATTCAATTAATGAGATGGACATCGGTTTGTAGTGCATCAATTAAGAACTTAATGTGGAAGTTGAGATTGATGTAGAAGGGCTCGAGTTGTTTGGATGAGGTGTATGTGTTTCCTTTCAACAATGCCATTTTGCTTGGGTGTATATGGTCATGAAAAATTAAGATGGATGATAAGTTTGATGAGAAACATATTTAATTGATTGTTGTTGCATTCTTTGGAGTGAAGATATTTGATTTTAGTATTAAATTTTGAGTTATTTGAGATGTTTGAGAAGATTAATAAAACTTTGAGTTATTTGAGATGTTTCAGATTTATGACACATATAACACCCAACAAAATTTTGAGAAATCATCAACAAAAGCTATGTAATATCTATATCATTGATAAGAAGTAATTGGGAATGAACCCCATACATCACTATAAATGAGTTCAGTCAATTCAAAGCAATTAGAAAGAGTTTGAGAAAGAAGAAAAACAAAAATTATACCTTGAAATTTCGCCAATCTATTGTGTGCAAATTGTTCTCCAATGTTGCTCACAAAAATTCTCTCTACTCAAGAAAATCACTCGTTCTCACACTCCATAGAAAACTCAGAAGAGCCTTTGAAGAATGAGAGAAGTCGAAGACCAAAGAGAGCGACTCTTTTTCAGAATTTTTTTTTTTCATGTAGCTGATCCCATTTAGTGGAATAAAGGTTTTGTGGTTATTGTTGTTTGTTGTTGTTCGATCCCATGGATCAACGACTCATAACTTCAGCAAGGAGAAACCGCATTAACTCCCGTTAGTCAGTTCTTCAACGTCGAGGTTTCGAAGTATGGTGCAGGAGTTCTGATGACTCGAGTAGCGATGTAAGGTGCTTGGATTGGAGGAGTGTGTAAGCGCTTAAAGTGATGAGGCGCGTATGTATGTGGGGCGCCTAGGCGACACTTGACTAGCGTTCTTGTGCCCGACGCCCAGACAAAGCTCTGAAGTGGGAAGGTGGGAACATGAATCTGAGAAAGGTTGGAAATTAAATTGATTTAGTCTCCTAAATCGATTGATTATCTTAGGATCCTGTATTTTTCTATATGATTCTACTATTCTCATAAGTCAAATTTATGGTGCATATGCTCTCGGGATGAGTCTGGGTCCCTAGAGAGGGTTGCCTTTGTGCCCTTGCGCCAGCCTTTCAGATTGCTTGGTTGGCACTGAATGGCTTCATTTGGGATCCAGGTTTACATCCAGTAGATGCTAAAATTTTTTGAAGTTTTCAAAAGGACTTGTAAATTACGCTTTACACAAAAACACCCAAAAAAACATAAAAAGAACAAATAATAAAGAAATTTGAGAGGAAACTTAGACAATTGTTTCACATAATTCACACGTATCATTGTATTTACATAATTATCTAGCAATGTTGATTTCTTTCTTATGGCACATCTCTTCGTATCTTATTTTCGTGCTTTTTTGAAACCAAATTTCTGAAAACCGGATCAGATATTGAACTCGTAAAGACAGAAGTTCAACGTTTAAAGGTTAAACCGAGTTTGAATCGGAGGTTCAACCGGATGACGTAATAAATTATTAATTTGTTTAAATGTGACAAATGATGTAATTTTTGTAAAAAAATAATTATAAAATATAATATAAATATCTCAATATTTAAATAACAACACTATAATATTTTTTTTATGTTATTTTATAAATTAATAGCAAATAATTTTAAAAAAAAGAATATGAAACATAAAAATCACGTCACTATAACTTTTAAAAGGATTTCATATTGAATAAAAATTAAACGAAATAAGAACCTAAAATTTTCTTACATCTCAACCATCTTATGACTTAATTTTCTTAAGGTTGCTATTGGCTCCCATTCACCACGTTGGCATGAGATCCCACGATAGAGTTGATTGCTCTTCATCCCATCAGTGTATCTGTCGTGTGGCGCTGAGGAACTCTTTCACCATTGTGTAATCATCATCTTCCTAAAAACTCTATTTTTTTGCCCTCCTTGACTCCATCTCCAATGCCTTTCTTTCTCTATTGGAAACTCCCCATGCAGAGCCCTCGTACGGATTGCTTTCATGTTTTTCCTTCGTACCTTATTCTTCTCGCGTTCAGGCAGGCCTCATAAATGACATCGAAAAGTTTTCTCCCATGGTTAACGAAAATTTTGAGGAACCAGTACGATCCTTTTTAAGCCGGCGACGGAATGTGAGGGGATCACATCGCCAATGAGGGAATGGTCCCGTTCTCTTAAATCAAGAACTAGTTTTTTGGTTTCCGATTGGATCAACAATTCGACCAGTTCTATGTCAGCTAGTTGCAATTCTGATTCTTACTCCTGCTGGACCGGTACCGGGCTCGATTCCTGATAGTATAGGTTTGATGAGTTAGTTTGATCCGATTTTCAAAATAATGGTTGAGTTTGTTTCTTTAATTTTTTAGTTCTAGTGTTCCATGGCTTGCTGCAAGCCTCCTTTCAACCGCTCATCAGATCATGATGACTAGCAACTTGCTCGATCGGAAGTACCGCTTTGTTTATGCCATAACCTGCTTTTTGACAACTAGCTTCGACATCTCATCAGAGGTCGCAGTCACCACTGCTAGTTCCTCTTCCTCTGGTTGCTTCAGAGACTCCGTAGATGCTGAAGTTAGAGTTGCTGTGTGGCTGACATTGCCTTGCTCAGGCGATGGGCATCTTCAACGTGGATCTTTACAAGTGGCAAACGATTATACTCTGTAATGAATGATTAAATAGATCGACACATGCTATATTACATTTGAATGATGGATCATTATTGGATTGTTTCATCCAAGACTCTTCTTTCAGTGCCTGCTCTACAAGATCTCTTACTGAGGATCACTTGGGTGCATCATGGGGTGGAGTCACTGATCCACTGACAAATCTGCAGAGCAACTTCAAAGATCATTTGAACGTTACTGATGAAATCACGACCTATCAAATTTACTAACCTTTGTAGCATCAGGGGATCATGTCCTTACCACCAAATTTGAGCTCTGAAACCATTATGAGGTTCGACCCCTTCCACTCGTTCAACAGATCGGGCATATGAGTGGCCTTGGGATCGTTCAGATCAAACATTAATTGGTTCCATCGATAGAGTTTTTTATTAGGGCATCTTCATAGAAATGTCTTGGGCGATCTCTTTCGTGTGCCACTCAGGATACAGTCCTAGGCAACATCTTCTACAAGATGACATGAAGAAGCTCCCTCCTCAGCCACCTTTTGACTTTTAACCATTTTGGTAGTCTTCTTAAGATCTTGATTTTTCTTGGAGCGATCCTCATTTCTTTTTTTTTTCGCTGCAAAATCGTTATAAGTATCTCCTTTGGGGTTTTTAATGTTTTCATCGAGATATTATCCATCAAAATAGATAAAAGGAAAAGAATGATCACGACAAAAAACAAGTGGGAAGGATGAACTTCCTTAAAAACGAGATTGAAATGATAAATTCATTTCAGACCTGTATGATACTTTTATAACTAAGAGAGTTAACATTTGAAAAGAGTTAATGAATATTGTAATTACTACCACTTTTAATGACTTATGTTATATTTTCTTTGATAACATAATGATGCCCCAACAAACATTCAATATGCGTACGTGGATGTTATTTCAAATCACATGATGATTATTCTGTGACAAAAAATAAATTACAATAGACTTACAACTTGGTAATACCACCAGAGTAGGTAAGTCTTGAATTTTTTTTTATTGTTGTTATTCATCATAAAATAGAACTTTACCATCAATTATGAATCATGTTCAATTTCATTCCATTTTGCCTGAAGTGCATGCCCTTCTTAAAACAACTTGGTAGTTTAAGACGATCGGTCTCCCAGTTCAGTCATATAAGACTCTGAGGTCTCAATTGTTGGAATCAATAAATTCAAGCATCTCTTCCTTGCGGGAGAGTTGGGAGCCCGAGGTGAGTAATAGTCCACACTTACTTGGAAGTTTAAGCGACTACTCCCAGACGAAAGATATTCTGAATTCAACAGTAAGTTAAAGAGATTACTTCTTGTAGGTGTAGCTAATGCACTCCAAGTCAGAAGGAAGTTTAATCTCGAACAAATTGGTTTCACTCTTTATCGTTTTCGGGCCGAGCTGTATTCATAGCGTGGATAGAGCTGGCCAACGATCATGTGACAACAGATACTGTATTATCTTATTTTTCTCGGAGTAGTTAAGAGAAACAAAGAACTAAATGTATATCAATAAATGACTTTCATGTGTATATGCATATGTTGGCAGTTCTCGTGGGCCTAGAAAGCCATCTTCTCCAAAACACAATCACCACATGCTATATGCCGAGGTGACTTGTCACCTTCTGATTTGCCAGCTGTTGGAGTGACCTATCGATCTCTTAGCAAGCATCCGTCAGGATTGACCAATCGTAGAATTAAAGATCATCATTAAAAAATGAACATATGTCCATGTTCTTTTATGGGCCGTTTGACATCCTCATCACCATCACTCAATTGGAGCATTGTGGATAGACTTTGTACTGTTCTGTCTGTAATTATTTCTTCTTTTTTTGTATGGTCTCTCGAGGGTAGGGATCCATCTTTTAGTTATTATATACTTGGATGAACTCTGTCACCTTCAGGGAGGAGACATACAAACCATTGAAAATATATCTCGTTATGTTTCTCTCGGGAGATACCAGGAGTTAGGGCTTGGAGAGCTCAAATCCATCCTCTACCCCCTTCCTTTACAAGTTTTATACAGTTTGTGTGAGCCTACAAATGATATCGTGCCTGATGTACGGAGATGCCCCCAAGACAAAAAATAAAAAAGAAAAACATGAAGGGAAAGCAATGTGAATCATGTGTCCAAAATCTCTCCTTGTTCAAAATTTTAGTTCTCAATACCTAGGGAAATTCCCGCATTCTTCCAAAAGTGGAAGGTTGGGGTGAATAGTTGTACTCTCCCTTAATTTAAGCTGTAGATGTTGATCGATCATTCTGAGCTTGTACTTCAAAATTTCAGGCAATGGCTTTGCAAGAAATATCTTATCTGAAGATTTCTAGGCGTGCATATGAGCTTCCTAAAACCTAGCTTCTTTCTAATTAAATGAACCTCAATCATTATATGTTTTATCACGTTGTGATGAGCAAAATTCTTTGCAATACTTATGACAGATTTGTTATCATAAATTATCTTCGCAAGTTTTCTAGTTGACATTCTTACTTCCCTATACTCTGCACCATACTTTTCAACGTATTTCATGATACGTAACTTTAAGTTTAGCTTTTGAATTGCTGCTGACTATTAATGCTGACCGTTCTTTAATCAACAATCAACCATGTTCTCCCACACATAAGTACACTACTTTGGAGTTATTTTTTGGCCTATTGTCGAGCCACCTCAATCAACATTAGTAATTATTTAAATGTTCTTTGTTTGACGTGTTCATGTATTATGGTCCCCATATAGGATTCTTTTCTAGTTAATGCAAAATTTGATATGCAACCCCAAAATTTTTCTCGGCGGCATTTTTCATGAACGATTCATCATGCTAGTGGAGAAGCTGATATCTGCGCACAAGTGGGAAAGTTAAATGAGTTCTCAAATAATCTTTAAAAGCCACAGTTGTAGCCCTTTCCATTCTCATTCTTTGTCATTGGATTCATGGGAACGCAAGCCAACTTGCAACCAGGCATCCCTTTCTCTTTTACCGGTTGTTTGGTTTGTTGAAAAAGCATGTATTGTAATGGTAATATATTTTTATTTGTAATAGATTTATGAGATTTCTTAACTTGTATTTTTAATCTGCTGCTTTAATTTCCTTTAGAAATCAATAATCCAACTAGGTTGCTTAGCGTGTTTCTCGTTTGATGTCTAGAATTTGTGAATCTGTTAAGACTGGTTTGCAAAGGCTTGCTGACTGGAGACAATTCTTTGTAGAATCAAAACTGCAGATCACATGTGCATGAGCATTTAATTTGATGATATATGCTGCAATAAGATTGACTTCATCTCAAAAACAATTTGGAGCGTTAGAAGTTGACACAAGGAATCTGATCACTTCCAAACCATTGTTGGTTTTTTTTTTTTTTTGGAGCAATTTCATTTAAGATTTATTTTTCGTTTTTTGTTATTTATTTAGCTATCAGGTATTTTTACAACCACTTTGTGTATTTTATTGATATGATCAGATTTCATCAAGATATGAATTAATTGTTCGTTTTGAATTTCTTATTTAAAAATGCCTGTGTTAGCTAAAGGAACAGCCCCTATTTTGTAAAGAGAGATGCTTCCCTCCCTCAAAAAGCAAATGCTCTCATAAATTAAAATTCTGCTGTGGACCTAGGCAAAAGCACATGGATGTGTCTAACTCTTGTTTGGGTCACACATCAGCTTTGGGGAATATCAAAATTTCATGTGAATTTCTTTGGGGAAGTGAAGCATAAACCCTCGCAGAAAGCCAAAAAAAGGGGGGATTTTGTTTTGGTTTATGGTGCTATGTGAGGGTTACTAATGCAATAGTTGATTCCCAACATTTTGACAGGCGCTCAGGGCAGAGATCAAGGGTTCGTAAGCTTCAATACATTTCTGATCTCCAGAAAACCGTTGAGGCTCTTGAGGTAGTCTTGCAAATAAACTTTTTCTTTTATTGTTTATAATTAATTAATTGTACACGAAGAATAACACTTTTCTTTTTTTTTCACCATGTAGACCATGGGAGCAGAATTAGCAACCCAAGTAGCTACACTCTTTCAGCAACGAATTGCACTTTCTTTAGAAAACAAATATATAAGGCAACAGATCTCCATCCTTCTGCATGAGAAAATCATCAAGGATGGTCAGTACAAGCCCTTTTTCCTTTTCAGAAATATAAAGTTGATCCTGAGTCACTTCATGCGTTTATAAATGCTCTTCTTTCATGATCAGGCGAACATCGATGCCTAAAGAATGAGGCTGAGAAACTGAAGATGATTTCCGGGCGACATCGGAGGAGCAAAAGCATTTCTTCCCCTTACTCGGAACCAGGCCAGCACGAGAACGTTCATTCAGGAACAAGTTGGCAGTCTTTGGATTTCAGAAAGCTTAGCCTTGGTGAGAGTTCAGTTCCCTTCAACCATGGTTTGGGACATTAGTGTTACAGTCAAAACTAGGTTATATAGACTAGAAGCATTCTTTGGGCTGCATATTTTATGCCCCACAAAAGCTCAGCTCATGCTTAAGAGTTACAACTCTTTTATCTCATTTTGTCTAAGCATTTATTTGAGCTATGAGAAATGTTAGTTTACATTATTCTGGAGTGGGGGANATATATATATATATATATATATATATAGTGTGTGTGTGTGTGTGTGCGTGTGCGCCGCAAGTCTTGGCCTTTTGGTGGCGGCGTCACTGTAAGTCCTTTCAGGTCAAGGGTTCGATCCCACTATGATGCGGGGGCTCTGGAATTTTAGGCATATGACGCGGGATCTTATCGTGGGGCAAAAAAAACGGAGAAATCAATATTTGAGTTTCTGCGAAATATCAATTTACTTTTAATAATATGTATAATAAAAATAATAAAATAAAAAATAAAAAATAATATATATAATAATAATAATAATAATAATTTTTTCCATCATTTTAATTAATTTTGCATTTGATATAGACCTATTAAAAAAGCACATGTACCATTGTGTGCCATATGCACCCAATTTGATTTTTTGTGCTCGACAAGATATAACTTGACAAAGTGTTTGTAAACTTATTGGACCGATGTGATCTTGGAGGCTCATGAAATACTTTTTTGAGGATCATTTTTGTGTTATAAATACTTGTCTCACTTTATTTCATTTGGCTTTATAATATTACTTCGATACGAAATATATTATGGCAATTATTATGATCTCAGAAAATTCCTTTAACGGGCATTTCTCATGTCATGGATTAGTCCCACATCTCTTATGTTTAGAAAAGGGAAAAGCTTATTGCCAGCAGATACATCCTCTGTATAACTAAAAATTTAACCTTTATAATATTAATAAATATTATTGTCATTATTATATTCAATATTTACAGATTATTATTATTTTGGGTTATTAAAGCAAAATTCTGGTGAATATATGACGTCATCATGGATTTGACATAAAATTTTTTTTATAATTTATAAGTAATGGCCACTGAATGCCACTGCATTAGGGTTGTCTCAACTTCATCTTTTTCTAAAGCGTAGGAGCCACATCTTCGAGGGCCCTAAAATACATATTGCATTGCAGGAATACTTGTGTTCCCTAATTGGCTTGTTGGCTCCAAATGAGAGATTCGTGCTTAGATGCTCTGCTTTTCAAGGAATTCTAGAGTGCATGTTTGCAAATCATATAAAAGATGACATTCCTTTAAATTTTGATCCCCATCTTTTGCCCTAAAATTACAAAGCATAACTAATGGCACATCCAAGCTCTAAATGGAATCCAATTGTAAATCCTAAAATGTACTAAGGGTTACATCAAGTAGTTGCCCACTAACATGATTATTATTATAATGCATTGATTTTATTCATCGTGTGGACATTCCATTAATATTCATTATCAATGCAAAAATTGCTCAGGACCATGTCAATAATCATATTATCTAATCCTATTATTCATATTCATTTGAATTTATATATTTTTCTAAAAATGAAAGAAATTATTCTTCTGATTTTCGGAAATATATACTCCCAATTTCAAATATTGACTATGAACACACTTTATACATACCATCATTTTATTTGTTTTCCATACATTAAAAGGAGACATCTCCACATCCCTATTTGTTTGCTTCACCTATATTGAGTCTACCCCTCATTCATCATTCAATGGTCAATATGACATTTTTTCTTATGACATATTACACAATAAAATATAATGCAATTAATATTATTTGAATTTATTGGATATATTAAATATATTTCATCGTTAAATATTTGTTCATGTGCAAAGATATTTTTCCTAATCTCAATGAATGGTTCACCTTCACTCAAGAGCTACCTCACCCAACATTTAAAATCATTATCTACACATAATCATGATAACTAAGATATATTAAAAAAAGCATCCAACAAGAAAATTTTAGTGAACAAAATCTTACAGAGTTCACCCAAAAATCCTTCCTTTGGAAAAATAAAAATAAAAGTTTTAGTTTAATTGACTAATGCCAATCACATAATGAGTATACCCTACCAACTTGACATTAGTTAAACTATATCCATTTTTTTATAAGACCATGATATATATATATATATATATATATATATATAATNATATATATATATATATATATATATATATATATATATATATATATATATATATATATATATATATATATATATATATATATATATATATATATATAATTATATGGCCTTTATAAGGACATGTAGACACATATGAATGGCTCCATGAGCACAAACTTTCTTCCTCTCTACCCCACTCAAATTTTCGTGAAGAAACCCTCCAAAGACCACTCTTCTTCTTCTTTTTCTTCTTCGTCGTCTTCTTTCTTATATTTGATCTTTTATCATACAAACATGAAAGAAAAGCAAGTACAGGAAGTGAGTAGCTCTCTCTAATTCCTCACATTTATTGGAGAAAACATTACTTATGGACATCTCATGTCTGGACGTCTAATCAGGGGAGGTCACAACAGCGCAAATTCAAGTGTGTGATGATGTGGCCTTCTGTGATTAGAATTCCGAGCATACGGAAGTCCATGTATAATATTTTCTTTATATATAGATCATTTTTTCTTCAGTAGATTCTGATATTATTCCATGTCAGATGAGAGAATAGATTGCCAAAATTAGAAGACATATAATCACAAACAAAATATTTTTAGCATTTTTTTCAGTGTAATTTTAATTATTTATCTTTTCATCCTAATATGTGTTTTGATCTGTTAAACTTATTGTTGCAGCTCATGCGGTCTTCAGTGCTTAACATAGCTCTTTCACAAGCTATGCATCAAACAAAAATATTCTCTTTGTTGTAGAATTCAACTAAACCAAGATTTCCCCGGAGTTTCCGTGCTCAAATGTCGTCGGAGAAAGCTTTTCAGAGCAAAATGGACACCCTTAAGTACAAGTAAGTCCAGACCAAAACAGTTCTCTAAGTATCTATCTATCTATATGTATATTGATGCATGTCAGAAGATTCGTAACAATTGAGTAATGAAATATCATCTTAAAGTTGCATGAAAATCCAACAAAGACTCGAGTAATTAAAGAGAAGTAAAGAGAAAGATGAAAAAAAATCACAAGGCTTAGCCCTGTTGAAATAATTCAATATTAATGATGAGCACACATATTGACTATTCTCCTTAATTCGAAAATATAGAGTTATAAAGTTGATTATTATAAACGCACAATAGCAGTTCATCGATAATAGTCACAATCAAACTGTAATGAATATAGTTTTTGGTGATAGCAAACTGTAAGGACCCTAGTTAATTACCATCAAGTCAGTAGTCTGCCGTAAATATTGTAGATTGTGACTGTAACGTCAACTTATCGTATAGACCGAACGATAGATCTGTTGATAACATATCATATCATATATTGTTATAAAATGAAATAAAACCCCACGTATCTTAATTTATCATGATTGTTAAAGAGTGCTAGTCAGCACTTGGAATGTAGGTGGCTTGCAGCCTTCTGAGGACTTCGATTTGGAAGATTTGCTTCAAACGGAGGAGAGTTATTACGACATATATGTTCTCGGGTACTGAAATTTTCCTTAATTTAATTTCATTTTCTTCATTGAAACTCAATTTTTAAAATTCCTTTTTAAAAAAATATATTATTCATGGTATATATAGGTTTCAAGAGATTGTGCCACTTACAGCTAAAAATATTATGGGTCCAGAGAGGAGAAGTATTTCTTCCAGGTGGAACTCTGTGATTGGTTGGACTCTGAATAAGAATTACAGGGAAATAAAGGAGAGAAATAGTTCATTTAAGGAATATGAATGCATGATAAGCAAGCAGATGGTGGGGATAATGGTAACAGTGTGGGTGAGAGGAGAGCTTCTGCAGCACCTTCACCACCTCAGTGTCTCCTGCGTTGCCTGTGGCTTTCTTGGCTTCTTGGGAAATAAGGTATAATAAATAAGTAAATAAATAAATAAATAATATATATATATATATATATATATATGTATATAATATTTGTTTTTTTAATAATTGGGAAATTTATATACAGTTCTTATGTTTTTACATATTAACCCACAAAGATTGATGTTTACAGTTAAAAAGATGCATTTTTTATGTGATGCTAAGGATTTGTGTACTGTTAAAAGATGCATTTTCTTATTTTACACATCATACACTCACTTCTTATGTATTTACAAATCTAACATCTGAAATTCAATTTTCACATATAGTCCATTTTCTCTATGCATAAAGACAGATTTGGGCGGTATAAATGTAAAAAAATAAAGTTTAGGTATTAGATATGTAAATACATATGAGTTTGGTGGTGCACACATAAAATGCGTCAATATAAAATTGGAGTAAATAGCTGTCTCGAACTATGTTGAACAACCACCAATAGTCTTATTTTTTTTAATCTAAATATTTTAATTAAGAGAGACTTAAGTCATTAATATAATGACTTTATCCCTTAAACTAGTTTTTATTATCCTTAACAATAATTTATTGAACATGCTAATTAAAGTCAAGAGGAAGTACCTCTATTTATATATAAATATAAATATAAATATAATTCTGGATTGATTAATTAAAATAATTTAATATTCAGGGAGCAATTGCTGTAAGATTCGTGCTGCATGGAGCTAGCATGTGCTTTGTATGTTGCCATTTAGCTTCAGGAGGGAAGGAAGGGGATGAGGTCCGCCGGAACTCCGACGCCATTGATATTCTCTCTCGGACTACCTTTCCTCATCTTTCTTCAATGAATTTGCCGCGAAATATTTTTGAACATGAGTGAGCATCTTAATTTCAATTAATTCATTTTTAATTTATTTCACTCTAATTTTTTTTAAAATAATAATAATAATAAAAGGGCTATTTATATACATACCCCTCAATTCTAGGTATTTACATATCTATCAACTAAACTTTACAATTTATATTTAAACCACTCAAAAAACTATATCAAGTCTTTAGTATTACTATATCAACCTCTAAAAGCAAAATACATATTTTTTTTCTAGAGTAAAGTGTCAAAATAGTCTCTGACTATTTGCATGGGATCGTTTCAGGGTCCGTTTGGAGCAGCTTGTGTGTTTCAGGATAAGCTGCTTATCCTGAAACGCAACCCGCGGGCTAGCAGCATAGGTCGACTCGCGGTATGCGTTTAATGTATAAACTCAAACGCAGTTTCAGATAAGCTTGCGAAACGCGCTAACCAATCGATATAGAAGCGTTTTCACGTTTTGAAAACGCCGCCCGCACTTATAAGCTGCCCCAAACGGACCCTTAGTCTTGGAAGTTTTTCAGACTTTAAATAAATGGGACGTACGAAGTAGTTGTTGTTGGACTGTTTTTGAAATTATTGCAAATTGTATATTTGCTATACCACCATTGACAAATAGTTATTGGGTCAAATTTGTAAGTGTTTTGTAGTACATGCAAAAATCCTTAATTAGTTCAATACCCCTACCTATGAAATAATATTCCAATTTATATTATATTATATATATTCATCATGTTATTCTATCTTGATAAGCTCAAAATTAAATACCAAAGCAATTTTTTTCATTTGATTATAATAATTTTAAGCCCATCAAATAATTAATTAATTAATTAATTGTTTTTTTTTTTTTGGCAGCCAAATAATTTTACTTGGTGATTTGAATTATAGAATATCGTTACCAGAGACGGAGACAAAATTGCTTGTTGAGAGAAAGGAGTGGAACGTCTTGCTTAAGAAAGATCAAGTACTACTTAATTCGTTTAATTTTTTTATTTAAATAAATATCCAATAATTTATATTTTTGTATTATTAAGTTGATTTAATTAATTATCAATAATATTAATTAATTATAATTTTTATTTTTTTTGAAATTGCTGAGATTAAAGCTGCGTTGCGAGGTGGCAAAAGGAGGGGTATTCGAAGGTTGGAATGAAGGCAATATATGCTTCCAACCAACTTACAAATATCTCCCCAACTCTGATAAATATTATTGTTGCATTGAAGGCAAGAAGAAGAAGAAGAAGAAGAGAGCACCTGCATGGTAAGTCCTCTTTTTATATCATAATATAATTTTAATTTTTACCCTAAATATTAGAAAATATACAAAAGATTTCATCATATATAAGATTTATTATTTATTTAAGGGCGATAAAGAAAATGAGTTGGGAGTAAAGTGTTTACATGGGGTCATTTTAGGGTTTGTTTGAGGCGGTTGTAGCTGTTTGAAGAAGCAGCTGTGAAGCTGCTGCAGAATAAACTGTTTTTCAAAAAGCTACGGTGGCTATTATAAATTGATTTTATCTTCAAAAAATCAGATCTTAGTTTTTTGCTAGCCATCACATTTTAACACCTCAGGTTGAAAAAAGAAGTTTTCTACCGCTGAAATTTCCAAAAAACAATAAAATAGCAGTTACCTAAACAAAACTGTCGTGACGATTTGAAAGCAAAGCAGACAGAAAGTTGTCTCAAACAAACCCTTAACCATAGAGTTTATAGAAATGTCAAAATAATTATAGACTACTTTAAAATTATGCTCTAAAGTCCTCCATGAGGATCATTTTAGCTTTGGATTAAAGAATATACGAACTATTTTGACACTTCTATAAACTTCATGACTAAAACAATCCTATATAAATAGTGATAGACTCTTTTGACCATTTACTCTAAAGAAAATAATTGAAGATATTGACCATTTGGTTGTTCAATATTGATGCTTGAGAGAATAGTTTTAGCTAGGAAGATTTACAAATGCAACACATAATTTTTTATGTATTTACATATCGACTAACACCCAAAGTGATAATTACTCATATATTATCTCGGTGTAAAAAACCATTGCATGAAAATATGTATTTCACTTTTAAGAAGGTATTGATGAGGGCATTTTTGATGAGGTGTTAAGAATTTGAGTGTTATGTATGCATGTAAATATGATTGTTTTAATGTTAGATATGTTCATCCAAAAGAATTGTGTGGTACACATTTACATGCATGCCATCCAATTCTTATGTATTTATATGTCTAACCCCTAAATTTTATTTCTTACATTTAGGGTCTGTTTGGGGCAGTTGCAGCTTATTGAATAATCCACTTATAAGTTGATTAAAAATAATCTGTTGATAAGCTAGCTGCGGTGACTATTACAATTTTTTATTTTTTTGGAAAAGTCAGACCGCTGCCAATAAGCTGCCACCACACCTAGATAGGTGCGGTGTGAAAACGTTGTTTTCTACGTTTTGAAAATGCATAAGCTGTCAAAACACAGTTTACCCAAACATGTCATATGTGTTTTCAAAACGTCACAACACCAAATAGACTGTCCCAAACGAGCCCTTAATCCAATCAAAGCTTTCATATCACATAAATTCGTGCATAATTAAGTTTGCAAATATAAAATTTGAAGTTCAGGTGTTATATATATAAATACGTAGGAACTCGGGGGTATGTATGTGAATCTTTCAAAAGTTATTTAAGGGAAAAATTTTTAAAAAAATCTCTAGGCATAAGAAATACAAATAAAATACAAGGTCTTCTAAAGGCCACGTGTCTCCATTTTGTTGGGTGGTTGACTGGTAACTTTTGCAGTAAAATTGTCGCGTTTTGCCGACGTTTCAATCATTGAAGCTTTGTCGTTAAGTAAAAGAGCTGCATTTAGTGGTTGATTTTTATTACACGTGATAAAACAAAATATTTTTAATATTATTTTTTATATATTATATTCTAAAATTAAATATTAATTCTTTGACTTTTTTTACTATTATTCTTTTATATTTAGGAGTGCATCATAAATAGCTTTAAATCATTAAATATTATTCTATCAGGACTCCAAACGTAGAGAACTAGTTGGAGTCGAATAAAATCACGTCATGTGATGGTGAAAGAAAAAAAATATCTGGTAAAACAAGCAAATATTTTTTCAGTGTTTTTCAAGTGTTATTATGTGTTATTCAAGTGCTATTAATGTATTAGTTTGTTATTATAACATCGAAAATATTCTCAGAACACAATAACACCTAAATAATATATAATAACCTCTGAAGAATAAGAAATAACACAAGGAAATATTCCCACATGACCGAACCTATTTTTATTTTTCTTCTGTCATCGACACGTGACGTGATTTCATTGGACTCAAAATGGTTCTCTACAAAATATGAACTCTTAAATCATATATATAATAAGTGCATGATTGGAAGAGATTTTTTTTTAGGGAGCATTAGAATGAAAAATAATTAGAAATATTTTATAAAATTTAATTTTCTCAATGTTTAATATAAAACCATCGTTTAAATAATCATATTCTATTTAATATCATTTTTAAAATCTTAATACTTCGAAAAAATAACTAAGTTATGTAATTATTAATAGTTAAAAAAATATTTTTTTATTTGCTTTTCCCAAAAACTGAGCAATATTAATGTACATGTAAAGGTGTGATAGAATTCTATGGTACGGGAAGGGTCTGAAGCAAAGCCAATACGAGAGATGTGAATTGAAACTCTCCGATCACCGGCCGGTGAGGGCAATCTTCGCCGTTGAGGTGGCGGAGCCGCCACCGCCGCCGCCGCCGGCGTGTTCGACCAATTTCAGCTCGCTGATCAGGAGCTTCTTCTCGTCAGACGAATTTGTTGTATTCGATGGCCGTTTTGAAGCTTAATTAACTTACTGTATTATGAGAAGAATAATATGTGAATGTCTGCGTGCGTGATTGAGGATAGAATTGTAAATTAAAATTGAGATATTTGTCCATGCATGCGGCTCTAATGCAAAAGTCTATTTTTCCGGCATTAATTTATGCAGCTGTAACCAAATACAAACATTTCCTTAAGATAGTTTTGTTTTGCTCATCTGGACCTGGTTCTTACTGTATTATAAATTGAATTATGTGGTTAGGTATTAGTTTTATAAATATAAAAAATTTGAATATAAAATAAATGTTACTTTTCGTACCCATGTTGAAGCCAGCTGGGCCAGTGATACCACTGATCGCCGATCTTTTACAAGATATTGCGTCTTCATTGGTCCTAACCTTCTATCATGGAATGTGAAAAAGCAAACAACGACTGCTAGATCGTCAACTGAAGCTGAATATCGAGCCCTATCTTCTGCAGTCCAAGACGTTATATGGCTTTGAGGACTTCTCAATGATATTCAAAANTATTTTTCCGGCATTAATTTATGCAGCTGTAACCAAATACAAACATTTCCTTAAGATAGTTTTGTTTTGCTCGTCTGGATTTGGTTCTTACTGTATTATAAATTGAATTATGTGGTTAGGTATTAGGTTTATAAATATAAAAAATTTGAATATAAAATAAATTTTACTCTTCATACCTATGTTGAAGCCAGCTGGGCTAGTGATACCACTGATCGCCGATCTATTACAAGATATTGCACCTTTATTGGTCCTAATCTTCTATCTTGGAATGTGAAAAAGCAACCAACGGCTGCTAGATCGTCAACTGAAGCTGATTATCGAGCCCTATCTTCTGCAGTCCAAGACGTTATATGGCTTCAAAAACTTTTTAATGATTTTCAATTCAGTTTCAACAATAATTTATTGTGACAACCTATCTGCTATGGCCATCGCTCAAAACCCTATTTTCCATGCTCGCATGAAGCATATTGAGATCGGCTGTCATTGCATTAGGAGTTGTATTCAGTCCAATGAAATTACACTTCAGTATGTGTTATCAGATACACAGTTTGCTGATATACTTACCAAGGCACTTCCAACTCAATATCACCATAAGATATTATTAGTTTGGGGAGTCGTTAGTAAAACCTAGTAAAACCCTTAATTTGTATTACTTTAGGCTTAGCTTGCTATCACTATAAATAATCCTCTATAGCAAACACCTGAATGTATGCAATATTTGTTGTTGTTGCGAGATCTAGATATACCAGTTGATGTGGTATATATATAAATCAAACAGGAGAATAATCGACAAAGCGAAAAATTAGAATGAGAAAAATTCACACCATAAAACAGTAACACCACTGCTGAACACACAGATTTACGTGGTTCGACAAATTACCTATGTCGCGGGTTGCAGAGGAATTTACTACTTGAGAAATTTACACTATTCGATCACCTCGAATTACAAGAGGAATCTCTCACTCTTCGTTGCTCTCTCTCTTCTTCTCTCTCTGTTCTTCACCGAAGGAAACTCTACACTGAGATACTCCGAAGAAGACAAACTTACAAGAGAAATAAACCCAAATATTTTTCTACCACAAACCACCAAGAAGAAGCCTAGGTAGAACAATCTTCTTCTTCTTCCTTCTTCTTCCTTCTGTCGCAAGGAACTGCTCCTCCTTGCACTTCTCTTCCTCTGCCCCAAGGAAACCTTCCTCTATTCCGAGGAAATCGAAGAAGAACTCAAAGCATGACTACTAAACCGAAGGAGAGCCATCCGAAGCTTTTTTCAAGAACAGGAGGGAGCGAAAAGATGCTTCAATTCAAAAAAGAGGAAGATATAAGTGATTATTTGTGAAGAGGTGTGACTCTCCGAAGCAAAGTAATCGCCTAAGCATATTGGACCGGGCTCCACCGTTTCAAATAATTCTCCCACTTGGAGATCGGTACACATGCTGCAACATCTCCTTCCTCAAACAGATATCCTCCACTCACGGTGTCACCTTTTTCTTCAACATGTATCCTCCACCTCTGCAACTCAACGCCTCTGTCTTCAATCCAGAAGACCAACTGAAGCTGTGCACAACTTTAGTTTCTCAAGAGTAACACCCTCAATTAAAGTATCAACATACTTCACATAGCTTTGCACCTCCAAGCTATTTCCTGGGTCACTTTTGTTTATTCTTACAACTCCCATTGCATGGGCAACAACCTACATCTACTGAAAGCTTTTTTCAACAAGTATAGCCTTGTACCTCTTACTGACATCACAATCAATCTTCACCGGATACACTCATATGTTGTGCAATGCCTTCTTCTCTGGTGGAAGTTCTGCCAGCTCCCACTTGCTCGAACTTTCATCTTGTAAACTTTCTTCATAGCACTGTGGTTCTTCAACATCTGTCTGTGAAACAATAGGAATGAGTTTCTCATACCCACTTTCCTCTTCACTTCCATCACTGTCATGCATTGTGGCCTCTGATAGATTTCCTATCACATTCAAAGCCTCTGAATCCAATATCAAGTCTTCAACATAACTATGAATTGCCAACAATAGTGCATCCTGTGATTTTTCAGATATCACATTTGCGCTATCATTCTTCATCTTCTTAGGATTCATGCAGTTCTTCTTTATATGGTCAACCTTGCCACAATTCCAACAGGTTGTCTGCTTACTAAACTTTGATTTTGATCTCCCATTTGAAATCAACATTCAGTGTCGAACTCGAACCTGAGACCTCAACAGAATATTTCATGCGAACTTTCTCATCCAAAATCAAATCACGAATATCATCGTATTTCAGTTTAAATTTACCTGCATAACTGTTAACTGCTATCCTCATGGCTTCCCAACTATCTTTCACCATCTTCAAATTGAATAACTTCTTCATCAAGTGCATATTGTTATTCGCTGATAACTTTTCATACATACCTGATAAGGCTGTCATGAGATCCATAGTCGTCCTTTCCTTGACGACGATTTCTGCAATAGACATCTCGAATAACCCCCAGAACTCATCGATCCAATAGATTTAATTCAGCCTCATCCATCATTTCAGAATTTTTCCCCAATAAGAGAAGATGAATTTTCTTCCTATAAAGATAATTCTTTATCTGCATTCCCCAATAACCAAAATTCGTGCCATCAAACTTCTCGATCCCTGAAACCTTCACTTCATCTACAACCATCATTCTTCCTCAGATCCGAAACCACAATCTGATACCAGCAGTTGTTGTTGTGAGATCTAGATATAATAGTTGATGTGGTATATATATAAATCAAGCAGGAGAACGATTGACGAAGCGGAAAAATAGAATGAGAAAAATTCACACCATAAAACAGTAAGACCACAACGGAACACACAAATTTACGTGGTTTGGCAAATTGCTTACGTTCAAGAAGTTGCAGAAGATTTTACTACTTGGGGAATTTACACCAGTCGATCACCTCGACTTACAAGAGAAATCTCTCTCTTCGTTGCACTATCTCTTATTCTCTCTCTGTTCTTCTTTCTCTATACCGAGATACACCGAAGAAAACTCTACACCGAGATACACCGACGAAGACAAATTTACAAGAGAAATAAACTCAATTTCTCTTCTGCGACAAGCCACCAAAAAGAAACATAGGGAGAACAATCTTCTTCTTCTTCCTTCTTCCTCCTTCTGCCGCAAGGAACTACTCCTCCTTGCACTTCTCTTCCTCTGCCCCAAGGAAACCTTCCTCTATCCCGAGGAAACCAAAGAAGAACTCAAAACGTGACTACTAAACCGAAGGAGAGTCATCCGAAGCTTTTATCACGAACATGAGGGAGCGAAGAGATGTTTAACTTCACAATAGAGGAATGCAGGAGTGGTTATTTGTGAATATGTGTCTCTCCAAAGCAAAGTAACCACCCAAGCATAGTGGACCGGGCTCCACCGTTTTTAACAATATTTTCTTTTCTCTGTTAAGTACAAACGTGACTGTTTCCCCCCTCTTTTTCCCTTTCTTTGAAACTTAACCTATTAATTGACAATTTAGGTTATCAAAGAGCATTGAATCCAATATATATATATATATTCAATGCCTTAAATTTGTTAAAAAAACTGTTTAAGAAGATAATTTTCTTAAATGGAGCTATAAGTCGCCCCTATTAACAAAGAAAAATTTGCGTACGTAAGAAGTACACAGCGCATCGTACGTCTGGTAGGTTACAAGAAGGTATTAGAAGGTTATATCTGTGTTATACCCCCTGTAATTTCCCTATAAATTACCTGTAACTAGTAAGTTCCACGTTTCTGTTTTCATAAATTTGTAAGTTACAGGTAGGTTACAATGAGGTTACAGGAGGTATAACGCCGATGTAACCCCCATTACTCTCCTTGTAACCTACCTGACGTATGCAACACTGCGTACATCTTACGTAAACAAATTTTTCTCTAACTAACAACCTGCGAATGACTACATAGAGAAGTATAACTTTATTTTAAAAAACTATCATTTTTAAAAATCTAGTATATGCAAGGATACTTAATTAAGAAAAATATTGACTCAGAGTATTTTGCATACTTTTTTGGTCAAAGTATATGATTTTAATGACAATAAATTGGCTTTGAGATGATAAACTAATTATATTATATTTTTATTAATCGAATTCAATAATTTTAATTAACGGCCCTAATCAAAATTTGATCAAATTATCATTATCTTCAA
>JXCR01123809.1:8388-21161 GCA_002079205.1 Phalaenopsis hybrid cultivar | reverse complement strand
CCCATGATTTAACATCTCGAAAAGAATCTTGGAATCGGTCTCGATCAAAATATTAGACCAATTCAAAGTAACTGCAATAGTGACCGCCATTAAAATAGCATGAGCTTCAGACTCCACCGCAGAATCTGCAATACATGGAGATGAGGAGTCTGAAGAAAAAGAGGAGTCTGACCTGGGAAAAGATGCCCTTTTTAAGATTCTTNCTGCAATACATGGAGATGAGGAGTCTGAAGAAAAAGAGGAGTCTGACCTGGGAAAAGATGCCCTTTTTAAGAATCTTTTTATAAAAATAATATTAAATATTTAAGTGTTATAANTAATCCAGATGTTAGGATGTCAGTCTTAACATCCTAAGTCTTTCAATAGGGATCTCACTGCCTTAGGTATCGTCTCCTCTCTCACTTTGCTCCACCATCATCAAGGCTGGTCCCACTGGCATCGCACTACCTCGGGTATAGCTCCTGTCTCAACATCCGTAACATCACTTAGAGTAATCTCACTGGAGTTTCTCTTATAGCATGTAAAAATGTAGCATGATGTATTATAACTCCCATCTCTATCAGAGTACTCATCACTTTTGACTCATTCAATGACAAAATTACCTACACTTCCCATCCATGATAAATGAATATATGTTTTTGTAGCCATCATGAAATGTTCCTCTGATACTGTCATGGTCGGCCCATCAGAGTGTGACATGCATTCATAGGCATGACATCACACCCTACTTGCCTGTAATTTGTCTCCGATTTTAAAATCTACCGAACATCTCTTCTCATCACTGATATCATTAATCTTTTTAAACCAATTCACGGAATGAGTGGGAATGCTTCTGGGTAGTGAGACTTGATTTGTCTACCTTCTTTGTAGATATCACATTTTCACAAGTAGCNCCTTCTTTGTAGATATCACATTTTCACAAGTAGCTCCATTTGTGACGAGAGTACACGCCTTTCACTTTGCAATACAGTAGGTACAAAAGATGTTATATCTAAATATCTGTTGATTCTTCTTCAGCTCGGTTTGTAGGACTCGTCGAACTACAAGCATTTCAACATCATTTGTAGATAGTTGATATTCTATATTTTTCTCCTCTCTTGATATTGGGGGACCTATGATATCTACTTCTAAGTTATTTGACTTAAATGATTCCAACTTTCAAAGTTCAAATGAAAGATAAAATATTGAAGTTTATTTTTTTATGTTTTCTTAGTGTTTTATGCTCTCCTACGACCTTGTATTCTCATTTACGTCAATGACATTATTATGAATTCCTACAATTGTGGTTATGAGGCTAATTAGAAAACCAAGATTCTATTGTTCTTCTTTCCTTCTCCAAAAGCTTGATTATTGTTCAAGCTCCTGCTTAAATAACACTAGGATTAATAGATTGTTGAACTTTGCATAGGCCATGTTATTGTATTCTAACTTTATTTTAGTCTGTTTTTACGTTCTACTTGAATATGCGATCGTTCACAGCATTGTGTTCACGGGGCATTTATGTCAATAAATTTCAACGGGTACGTGGTGCAATTCTAGATTATTATGTAATTTATACGATGCTATCACTATTTTAATAGCATGTTATTGCTATTGTTGTCTTGCTTGACCTAGTTATGCTAGAAGTCTTGATAATTCATTGGGAAAGGTTTCTTGTTAAGCTGCATTTGTCAAAATTCATGGTGAAGTTTGTCTATTCTTCATTCTTTGTACTTTTTATAGTGGGGCTTCGCTTGTCTGTTTGCAGTGTTTCTGGTGGTAGAATTGAGTGCACCATGCAAAATATTGCTGACAACTTTCTAAACACGTATGCTTCTCGGCGCAACAAAGGCATTGAGGGTATTTAGCAATCGGGCATGCAAAGCATTCAGATTCTTTTTGGATTGCATACATAGCACACAAGTCTTATGTATTTGAATGTCTCACACCTAAACATTCATATTTAAACACATAGCACTCAATTCCTTAATATCACATTTTCTTTAGTACTATTACCACTTTTTAAAACTCAAGTACACCAAAATGCTATGTATGTAAATACATAAATTTAGGTATTAGATATGTAAATACATAAGAATTGTGTGCTATTTATGTAAATTTATTTCCCTTTTGTTTTCCTTTTTTTTTTCACTGATCTTCTTTCTACAGGTTCACTGGACACTTATATTTTATATAATGAAAGGAAGAGGGTTACTTCATCAACTAAAAGGAAAAGGAAAATTGCAGACAAGTCATTACATCAGGCATGTCCTATATTCTATTAGAGATAGTAGACATGATTGAATTTTAGCATAAATTTGCAATTGATTTCCTGGACAATTTCGAAAGAGCTCTGTCGTCCTTGTTTGTCTAATCGTTTTTTAGTCTTCTAATACTATAGTGGATTTTGTAGACCATCTTAAGCAAATTTAACTTTTATGAATTTGCTCGTTTCCATTTTTCAATACCAATATTTAAATTTTATTAAAATTTGTTCTCATTTATTTGGAAGATACATATCTTTATGAGGTTAGGCACATTGAATGACAAGATGAAATTTTACCATGAAGCTACCGGTAGAACCAAATTCATCAATAATGTTCCATGAAAAAGTTTATATATTAATTTTTTGCACTCCACAAAATCATATATGTGTGTGTGTGTGTGTGTGTGTGTGTGTAGGAAAAATACTTGTTTTTTATTATTCACATATAGGATATATGGTACGTATATATAGAGAAACCAATCCATCATAATTTACAAACTTAGCAAATATATAAGTCTAAATTAGAAAAGAAAATAATTCTAAAATAAAAAATAAATAAACAAACAATTGGAAGGGAATGAAACTAAGAAAGGTGTTTCCGGAGATAGCCTCAATCAAATATTTCTATGATTTTGTGAAGCAGTAGGCTGGCCCACCATAGAGAGGAGCTAAAATTTTCAGCTTTCCGCACTTCCCCTCTAGCTGGGTTGTAGATGTTGTATAAACCAAGCTTGTTATTGAACTCTGAGAAAGTGCTTAAAGGAATAGCCTTAGTGAAGTCATCAACAACTTGTTGGTGTGTCGAGATGTAGCTTAGTTGTATAATTCTACCATTAACCTGTTCAGAGATAAAGTGCCTTTCAATTTCATAATGTTTGGTTATGTCATGTTGCATTGGATTATTTACAATACGAATGACTGCTTGACTATCACAAAACATTTGTATAAGTCTTTTGCCAATTCCTTTAATAATTTATGAATCCAGATCCTTCACAGATTCCTAAGATGAGTGCCCAATACTCTGATTCAACATTGCTTCTAGAAACAACTTGCTTTTTACTTCTCCATATAACCAAATTTTCCCATACATAAGGGTGATAACCTGTGGTGGATCTTTTATCAGTGATCTCCCCATCCCAACTTGCATCAATGTAGATTTTTACCTCTCTATTCTAGTTTTCTCAAAAAATAATCCATAATCAGGAGTCACTTGAGAAACCTCAAAATCTTGTACACCATTTCCAAATGCTCTTTATTTGGATTATTCATGTGTTGACTTACAATTTTAACAAAGTATGCAATATATGGCCTTGTATGTGACAAATAGATGAATTTTCCTTCCAATCTCTTATATATTTCCTACACACGAAAATACGCTTTCTTCTATTAGACTTCTTGTTGAGATCCATTAGAGTATCAACGGACTTGGATCCAATCTTCCTTGTCTCATTTGATAAATCTAGGATGTATTTTTTGTGATATAACAATGTCTTTTTTGAATATTGCTACCTCCTTACCTAAAAATTTTCTCATGGTTTATAGGTCATTGATCTCAACTCAATCGGAAGCACTTTTTTGATTTTGAGAATCTTGTTTTCATCATCATCAATAAAAATCATATTATTCATATATACTATCAATGCAACAATCTTACATCCCCAAGTCCGTTTTATGAACAAAGTTCGATCATCTTGACATCTAGAATATTCATTAGATCTCATAGTTTTAGCAAATCTTTCAAACCAATTTTCTAGTGATTACTCAAGTCCAAAGAAAGACTTCTTGAGTTTGTATACTAGGTGCTTGTTGGAATCGCTCTCAATTCTTGGTAGTATCTCTATATACACTTATTCTTCCATATCCTCATTCAAGAAGGAATTTTTTATGTCAAGTTGTTGTTGTCCTCATTCATTATTAACTGCTACTAAAGTGAAAACCATGATAGCGTTTAGTTGGCAACTGGTGCTGATGTCTTGTGATAGTCGATCCCATTGGCTTGAGCGAAACTTTTTGCAACAATTTTGGTTTGAATCTCTCAATACCCCTATCAACTTTGTCTTTGATGTTGAACACCCATTTGCATCTAATGGGCTTTTTATCCCGAGACAGTTTAGTAAGAATCCATGTGCTATTATGCTTCAGTGCTTGAATCTCCTATTCAACTGTTTTCCTCTATTTTGGATTTTCAAGAGCTTCATGATTGGATTTAGGAATTTGCACACTATCAACGTTAGAACAAAAGCTTTGTAAGATTAGAATAATTTCTCATAGGCTACATTTGAATTGAATATCTAATGCAGCTTTCCTCGTCACTAACATCAAAAGAGAAATGGGACAATTCATGAGTAATACTCCCCTGACTCAAAATTTTAGGTTAATGTGGACTCGGGTTTTGGTTTAAGCAGTTCTATCATTGCAAGTTGTCTTCCATCTGCTCAAGTTTTTTCTTCCTTCTTGTGTACATATGAAGTTCTTTGTTGACTTTAGGTTGAGTTGGTTGGATTGACTGGATAACCTCAACCCAGATAGGAGAGCTAGGTGGAGTAGGTGGCGAGGCCGTGTAGGTGTCATCAATTGCATCCCAAATTTGATGTTCAATTGCATTCTCACCGTGAAATTAGATATGGGGTAGTAGCTTGATTTTTTAAAAATTTGATATCGTTGAAGTTTCATTTTATGGTAATAGGAGAATTACACTTATACACATTTTTGTTTGAGTTATACCCAAGAAAAATACACTTGATAGATTTTTGTTCAAATTTTCTGCGATTTTAGCAATGTATGTGAACAAGGGATAGACACCCAAAGATTTTAATTTATATAAAAGAAGAAAATTTTGATGCGAGGATAGCTAACCCTCAAACCGTGAAGTTTTGATTTGAAGTATCCGACTAGACATTCGATTGATAAAGTATGTTGCAATAAGAATTGCTTTCTCTTAAAAATATTTTGGAACTTGATGATAAATTATAATTGGGCGGGATACCTGAAGGAGATGCATGTTCTTTCTTTCAACCATCTTATTTTGTTGTAGGGTAAAAACACTCACTTGGATGATTTCATTTGTTGAAAAATATGATGGAATTAAAATATTTCTTTGCCTTATCAATTTTGATGATCTGAATTTTGCTTTGGAATTGATTTTGAATCATGTCATATAAGGTTTAAAAGATTTGGGCTGTTTCAAAATTTTCCTATATCAGGAATACTCAAATAGTTTGTGTGATCTTCAATAAATGAGGCAAACCATGTAGCCTAATTTACATTTTTCACCTTTGAAGATTCCCAAATATCACTATGAATAATGAGAAAATGTTTTAGGGTTTATACTAGGTCATGGGATAACTATTTCTAATGTGTTTGACGAATTGATAAATCTCATAATGATAAGAATTAGTTTTTATTGATAAACAAATGAGGATACAACTTTGTGACATAATTGAAATTAGGATGACCCAGATGATAAGCCATAACATAAATTATTTTTTGACAGACATAAACTCAATAGATTTAGAAATTTAAGATAAAAATTGCGGTGAGATTCTTTGTGTTTAGAGAGACTTTCCTTGAGCAGATATAAGCCTTGATGCATTTCAATATTACAATCACATTCTCTAACTCCACCACTTGAAATTCACAAGTGTTTGCAATAAATTTAGTTATATATTTCTCATCATGAGTAAACTTTCTGATTGAAATCAAATTACAGTTCAACAGTGGAACACATGAAACATAGGAAAGAGTATTATCTGAGAGAGCTCCATATCTTTTTTTCCAGTAATTTTTGAGTGTGATCCATCTACAAGTCTGACCGCTTTGGATGTGGAAGCCTCTTGATAGTTGGCCAGAGCATTAATGCCTCCGATCATGTGATTAAAGGCTCCTGGATCTATGATCCAAGTGCTAAATCTCCCATTACTGGCAAGATGTGAGAATGATATATTACTTTGGTGTGTCGCGAGGTTGGTGTGCTGTTCTGAATTACCTTCAAGTAGTTTTTTTAGTACTTCAAATTGTTCCTTAGTGAATGGTTCAACCGACCTTTCGGATGTGGTAGCAACATTATCCTTTTTCTCTTTATCTTTTCTTCCGTGTCCAGGTTTCAAATATGCAAAATTTTCATGAAGTTTCCAACATTTATCTTTGAGATGCCCATTCTTTTTTCAATAGTCATATGTGGGACGATTTTATTTGAACTTTGTGCTACTGGAGTTAACCCAAATCACAATATTAAAAACAAATATTATTATGCAGAAGTAAATAAATGGTTAAAATTCACACACTGAAAGGAGAATTACAACAAAAAGATAAAAAGACTCACACTAGGGCGGATCTAAGGTGGTGGTGGTGGCCATTAGGGTTTGGAAGTTTTGGTAAATGATTGGGATGGTTGGCTGGTGGTTGTAACAAGGAAGGGATTTTTGGTGGTTGTTTTGGGTGTGGCAGGAAGTGTGGGATGACTTAACAACCATATGATAGTAAGGGGAAGGGATTGTGAGGTTGCAGGATAGGGATATAACACCAAAAGAAGGGATTGCCGGCCGCAACAACGAAGGTGGGGGTTTGGGACAGTGAAACCAACAAATTAGGTGGCTAAGGCAATGAGGGCGAAGGGGAAGGGCAGTGGACTGTAGGAGAGCAGAGGGGAAGGGGTTGTCCGGAGACTGCGGTAGCGAGGGGCATGTTTGGAAAGGTTGTGGAGAAGTTGAGTAAGGATAAATATCCCCGATCGAAATACATTCGGAGCAACACTTGATCTTTGGGGGACAGTTACCACCTCGAACGAGTTATAGCCGAAGCACTATCTCATTTTCGGATACAACTCTAGAAGGGAAAACAACCCCGACGACTTGCTTGGACAAAAATATGAAATCTAGACGCTAGAAGTTGAACCATAAAACAATAAGCAACATATTTATAATAAGTATTAGTAGTTAGAATATGAAGGAATTAAAATAGAAAGGAAATATAATTAGGAAGGGAATAGAAAAATTCAAGGGATCAAATAGAAAAAAAGGGGTTGCTGTACTGTAGCAGCTACAGTGCCGAGACCCAATCTCCCCGTTGGCTGTATAGTTTAATTCAACATGCTCAACTTCGTTATACTTGCAACACTTTCTGGTTGTGATAGATTTAGGGTTGCGGATAGGTTCCCCATGTTCTTCTCATTGAATCTGCTCTTCCTTTGACAGGTTCATCTTGGGTGTATTTTGGCTGTAAGATCCTGAGGTTGAACTTTGCCTGTAAAATGAAGTGGTCGCTCGGTGATGTAGTCTCTCCCCTTCTGAAGCTAGGGTTTGAAGTTTCTGTTAGTAGTAAGGTGGTAGGAACTCGCAATGTTTTTCCCGCTTCATCTTCATATTTTATATGTGGCCTCCTCTCGACCTTCTTTAAAACCAGATTTCCAAATGTCATGGTCTTTCTTCTTCATCACTGAAAATCTTTCCAATCAAAGGGGCTAAAATTCTCGTCATTTGCTCCTCTTTGGCTTTCCCCGACACCATCGAGGGTAAGTCTCTTCTGGGTGTCATCAACAATGTCCGCCAATTTCCATTGAAGTTGGTGGATCTCTCGTTGTTTCTCTTTTCGGGTAGGCTCGAACATGCTTCTCTTTGGTGGCATGGCTAGGGTTTAGGGTAGGGAGGTGAAATTGGGAGCATGAGACTAATTGAAGGTGTAGAAAATTTAATTTGGGATTGCTGATTTTTGAAATTCAACAAATAGAAATCCGGATTAGGTCAAAATTTGGTTACGTTTTGTGGTTGGCAGGAATGATTTTTTTTTTTTTTGTTTATGACAGATGCCAAAAAATCCTAGGATATGAGTAGGGTTGGGCTAGCTCTTACACAATCGATACCGGAGTTAACCCAAACCATGATAGAGAAAGCAAATATTATGGTTTAAAAGCATATAAACGATTATACTTCACACACCGAATGGGGAACTACAACAAATACGCCACTTAAACTCATACTAGGGAAAGGTGGTGGTGGTGGCTATTAGGGGTTTGGAAGTATTGGTAGATGGTTGAGTGGTGGTTGTAACTTGGAAGAGATTTTGGGTGGCAGCAGGCATGCGATGGCCAAATATCGATATGATAGCTAGGGGAAGGGATTGTGGGGGCTAAAATGGTGATGTCAGATGACATGACAAGGGTAGAATAACAAGAGGAAGGATTGGCATGCTGAGGTAGCGAAGGTGGGGATCTGAGACAACAAAGAAGATGGCCGGGACGAGGGGCGGCAAAAGGGAAGGGCGGTGGACTGCGGGACAGCAGAGGGGAGGGTTGTCCAATGACTGCGACAACGAAGGGGGGGGGGGGAATTTGTGAAAGAGTTGGGTAAGGATAAATATCCTCGCGGGATTTTAATACAGCCGGAGTACCACTCGATCATTGGGGGACAGTCACCACATTAGAAGAGTTATAACCGGAGCACCTTCTCATTTTCAGATACATAGAATGGAAAACAACCTTAATGACTGACTTGGACATAAATCTAAAACTTGGGAGGCAGAAACAGATCCCTAAGATAATAAACAACATATAGTGCTAGTAGTTATAATATGAAGGGAATAGAATTAGGAAGGGAATAGAAAAATGCAAGGGATCAAATAGGAAACAAAATGGTTTACAATTTGTAGCAACTACAGTACTGCGACCCAATATCCCACGTCACTTTGAGTCATGATAAGATCATGTAGTCTGGTTTCAATCTTGAATAATTTTGTAGTTTTCTCAATGTTGGAATATGCTTATTCGGTAACCTCCCATATTTCTATGGCAATTTTGTGGTACAAAAAATTTTGTCTCACTTCAGTGGTCATTGAGTTGACTAGTCAGGACTTTATATAGTCTTGAATCTTTTATGTGAAATTGTTGGGGTCAATGATCTTAGGAACTGTGCTCTCTTTTTTGAGTTGTTCCTCTTTTCCTTTATCATAAATGTACAAAAACTCAGAATGAGACTATTGAAAGAAGTTATGATTATTGGGTTTATGATGTGTGATAAAGTCAGAGAGTTCAGCAGTCGTTTGGATAGAATTTGTGGTTTCTGATTTAGAATAAACCTTTAGAGTATAACTTGATGTCTTCATCCCGTACTTTGTCATAAACCCTATGCACTTCTAAGGCTGGAAGCAACCGAATGATTGTGGCATACAAAAACAAGGTCGCGATAGCTGGGAAACCGGTGACGAATTGCATCTGGAAGCCAATGTAAAGGGTTTGAAGGGTCAGATTGCACCTGTGAAGAGGTATCACATATAAGAATCAGAGGATCTGGATGCAGACAGTGGGTTCATGACGTACAATGATGCAATACAAAGCACTCAATTCGATGATTTTGAAGCAGACGACAATCCGAACACAAACGGCAGGATCATGACTTATGGTGATGAGAAATAGTTAGGATTCACATTTGTTGGGAAACCGACGACAGGAGTGGATATAGTAACGATGCAGGCTGTTGGAGAGTCTCCAAAAGTTGTTGGAATGAGCAAAGGAGGGCTTGCAGGTTGAAGGAGTGTTAGGGTTTGTTTCCTTGCTCTGATACCATGTTGAAAAACAAACTTTTAAGAGTAAAAATTCTTTTTTTTATTATTCACATGTAGGGTACATATATATAGAGAGAAACCAATTCTTTCTAATTTACAAACTTACCAAACATGTCTAGTCTAAATTAGAAAATGAAATAATTTTGGAATAAAAAATAAATATAAAATAGGAAGGGAATAAAATTAAGAAAGTTGTTTACAAAGATATTTCGAATCCAATCGTTTCATTATTTTGTGAAGCAGCTCGCCAACCTGCAAGGGAGAGGAGCTGAACTTTTCAGCTTTCCACGATACACACACACACTCAACCATCGAGCCACCATAGTTTATACATGATCTTTCTCTTAACTTTCCTAAAACTTTTATAATTATATTTGTGTTGGAATGAGTTATGTTATCCTGAAGTTTCGACTATATAATTTCAATTTGGTTATTTTACCAACCTCTCTTAAATTACTATCCTATGGTAATTATTTATTAAAATTTTTTTTATAATCATATACATACAAAATACAAGTACATCCTATTAAATTTTCATGGTTTATCCTAATAGTTTTCCTGAATAACTTCTCTTTCCAAAACTAATGTATCATTGATTTCTATGCTTCATGTCTAGGGTGTGTTTAGAGCAATTTTCTCACTATATTGCTTTTCAGATTGCTATAATAATTCCATTTGACTTTTTTTTTTTTTGCTTTTTTTGAAGAATTTTTATGATCAATAATTACTCTTTAAAACTAATTATGCTAGTGTAATAACTGCAAGAAAGTTCTGGTCTGACCGTCTTTGAGAAAGCTATTCTTTATAATATTCATATCAGCTTTAGAATAATTCAATATCCCCACAAAAGTTTTGTAAATACAACTACAAGAATAAGCTATAGTTACTCCAAATGAACCCTTAAAATGATACCCCTATTCTTAGTTATTTAATATAAAAATATTTTTGGTGAAATATTTTTTCTTGACGTAAAAGTTCACGTGTCAGTGCTTTAAAGAAAATTATTACTTTTTCTGTTTTATTTATAATCACGCTTATTTATTCTACCTGGTGATTAAATTGTTCAGTAATGCGTTTTTTTTTTATGCAGTAGACTCCGGATGGTTCTTTTCTAGATGTTATACGAAATGCTTCAGATCTACTTTCGCACTGCAATATAAAAGTTCCCGAGGTATGTTTTCTAGTATTTGTTATCAGTAAATTTTTTATTTGCTTAGGTATCATTTGATTGTTTAAGTTGGAACTTGTGTCTGAAATTAACAAAATTTGCTAAATCCATTGTTTGGTTGCATTTCATTAGATTATATTGTTGAAGGCAAAATTGCTTTATTTTTTGGGGCATTTACATACATACCACAAAATTCTTATGTATTTACATATCTAACACTTAATATTTGTATGCATTGCACTCAAATCCTTAATATCATATAAACAATATCACTATTACTTTTTAAAAGTGAAATACACTTTTTCATGATGGGTTTTTCACACACAAGTTTTATATGTATATAGGAAATTTTAGGCGTTAGATATATAAATGCATAATAATTGTGTGGTAGGTATGTATGTAAATTTTCTTTCTTTTTTGTTGGTTGGAACATAGTTCTTATGCAAGTACACCCATTTGCTTCATTTATGAAGAAGGCATATTATTACATGGAGCTTCCATGGATGTACTGGTACCGGAACTAGTTAGAAAATCAAGGAAAACAAAAGCAAATTTTATTAATATTGAATTAGAGTTACAACACGACACAAACGAAAAAGGAATCGCAATGATATACTACTCTCTGACACAGACCAGAAGAGAAGATCCGTGACGGTGGTGGTGTCGGAGAGGTGGTAAGACAGCGGGTCTAGGCCGTAGACTGTGGAGGGGGATCTAAGGGGTTATTTGGGAGGCCAGTAGGTGGGTTTTGGCGAACTTGGAGTGGTTGGACAACAGGATTTGCCACAGAAAAAGTGGTGGTTGGCGCAGGGATGAAGTCTGGGACGCTACACAACATGATTATGTCGTCGAGGGAGGGCAGCTGGGTGATGGGATGAAATGAGGAGCTAGACAACACAAATGCTGGTTGGGTGCTGGGAGGAAGTCTGGGAAGCTGGAAAACAAGGTTATGCTTTTGGGAAAGGGCGGTTGGGTGCTGGGATGAAGTAACGAGAGCTGGAAAACAGGTTATGCCGAAGGGAAGGGCTGGCTGGGTGTTGGGAGGAAGTCTAGTAAGCTGGATTACAAGGTTATGTTGTTGGGAAAGGGCGGCTGGGTGCTAGGATGAAGGGGAGGCATGCGGCGGAGGAGAGGGGGAGGAGAAGGGTTAGGTAAGGGTAAAAAGGAGGATACAATAGCACCTCGGAGTAGGATGTAGCCGTAGCACAACCACCTCATTTGGATACAACCATACAGAAGGGAAAAGAACTTCTGTTTACCTCATTTTTCGTGAGGTCTAGTATTTCTCGTAGGAGTTAGGATCTAGCCTTAGGGGTCTTTCTCATTTTTCGTGAGGTCTAGTATTTCTCGTAGGAGTTAGGATCTAGCCTTAGGGGTCTTCCTACGACTATCTTAGAACCTTAGAAGTGGGACCCGCCTCATTTTAGTTCGACTTACTTCGTTCCTCTTTTGGAGCTTCGTGTGTGTGATATAGACTTCTAATGAAACCGACATGAGGAAACCCAAAAGGGATTCCTGTAGGACCTTTCTGAGCCTTAGGGTGACATTCTGCACAATTCGCATTCCCGCGCCCACGAAGCTTCATAATTTGGAGAGTCGCCGCGTCCGATTGCCGCAATTCGCATCGCTTGCACTGTTATTTGTCGACGACGTCGTCCGAGTGACCCCGGATGACAAAACAGACTGCACCGGCGCGTCCGGAATGTCGATTTTGCCCAGGGAGGACACCCATTTTGTTACGTCACCGCGCGCGAGTAAATCGTGTTTTATTTAATATATATATATATATATATATATATATATATA
>JXCR01123807.1:28427-38788 GCA_002079205.1 Phalaenopsis hybrid cultivar | reverse complement strand
TATATATATATATATATATATAAATCATTAAAATATAAAATTTTTTCATATTGTTCTTGCTTAAAAGCCAGGTCTGACATACTTAGCGTTTTTTTGTTTTAATGCAGGAGAATGCAGGAGGAAGACTGATCTTCACATTCAAGAATGACATTGGTTTTGCCCTCGATATGGCAAAGTTTGAAGGAGTGGTGATTGAATTTGATTTCAACTTTGATCAAATCGAGCTAAACTATGAAAGTTAAGCTTTAACTGTGATGAACAAAGATAAATTTTGTAAGCAGAGGCCTGTGCTAAAATTCAAAAATAAGAATAAATTTGTAGTTGAGAAGAAAAAGAAAACAGAAAGAATTGACGAGGCTGAATCAAGCAATGTTGCAATTAATCGGATGAAGTCAATGATAATGACCTCTAAGGGCAATCTTGTTGGTGCTACTCCTAGCGACGATCAGCTGGAAGGTAAGGCAACACTTACTTGTACGCAAAAGAGGAATTGAAATCGCAGTATCCATAAGATTTTGGAATAATTGAAAGAACAAGGGGAAGACAAAAATACTATTACTCAGATGACGATCAAATTAAAAGGGAAAGCCCCAGATCAGCCATTTGAAATGTCACCTAAACCCATGAAATTTGAAGGAGGGGTGATTTTCAAAGAAGAGGAGATTGAGGAAAGAATCATGGAAGTTGAACCTTATATTCCCCAATTTGTGAACAGGACATCTCCTTTGCAAATCATTCCAGAGCACGAAATGGAGAAATACGAAAAGGTGAGAAAAGAAACTTTTGAGCACTTCCAGAGGCTTCAGGGCAGGTATGTTAACATACTCGAAGGGTTGGAACTGCACACCAATGTGTTCACAAGCAGTGAATAGGACGACATTGTAGAACGTGTATTTTTTAAGCGAGAAATGGGACGTGCTGGTCGGCTAAAAAGAAAGATGTATTCTGAGCCGAGAAAATGGAAACGGGATAAAGGAAGAGTTACGATCCAATACGGCTGCTATTACAATTTTGCACGAGATAAATAAGGAAATCCACCCGGAATAATTCGTTATGATGAGGTTGACCCGTTACCGTCATTCATCAAAAAGATAATCAAACGATTGGTGACCTGGCGTATACTTCCAACAGATTGTATTCCAAACAGCTGTATTGTTAATATCTACAGAGCTGGTGACTTCATTGCTCCACACATCGATCATCATAATTTTGCAAGGCCATTTTGCACGGTATCATTTATAAATAAATGCAACATCATGTTTGGAATAGAAATTCAGATTATTGGTGATGGAAAATTTTAAGGTTCTGTAGAAATTCTTTTGCCTGTGGGCTCTGTGTTGATATTTAAGGGAAACGGCGCTGAAGTGGCCAAACACTGCATCCCTAGAGTGTCGTATCTGAGGGCTTTAATAACTCTCAGAAGGATCAATGTAGATAAGGTACCGTTTCGGTTCAGACCCGATCCTGAGATCGAGAACTTGCTACATTTTGAGTTGTAAGTTGTTTAAAGATAGTGCACCTCAATATATATCTATGAGAGAATGTTTCTATTTTTCCGATGGTATGTTAGAAGGTGAGGCTAGTCCTTATACAAACTACTATTTTAACACAACTACCGACGACAAAATACAGTTAGATGATACACAAGACTGGATTCAATCATGTGTCATCAATATTGATGAATAAGAAAGTATTTGGATATATGAACTACGTAGTAATGATTCTAGAGGATGTTTTGATTACATGAAATCAAACAACATTGTATTTGACATCAGATTATATTCATGATATGACTGTTTAAAGACAATATATTAGAACTTCTTTTCACAGTTATCAATGCTGATTTGGGCAATTGATTGAAAAAATAAATAAATTTGATTTGCCCTAATTTTGAGAAAGGCTAACGAGCAAGATTGATATATATATAAATAAATTTANTTGACTATCTCCTCTTGCCACAAATTGATCGTTTCTATATTCCCTTAGGTTTGATTTCTTCTCTCACAATTTTCCAAAACTTCACATGTTTTGACATTCTTCCTACACTCTCATTTTGGGGCCAGTACCTAAATTCTGATTCCCTCTCTTCGAGGTCGGTACCTAAATTTCGATCTTCTTTTTGAGGTTGATACCCAAATTTGAACGGTACCTAAATTCTGATTCCCTCTCCTAGAGGTCGGTACCTAAATTTCAATTGTGTTTTCAAGGTTGATACCCAAATTTCAACTCTCATTTTGGGGTCAATACCTAAATTCTAATTCCTTCTCTTCGAGGTCGGTACCTAAATTCCAATTCTATTTTCGAGGTTGATACCCAAATTTCAACTTTAATTTTGGGGTCAGTAACTAAACTCTGATTCCCTCCCTTCGAGATCGGTACCTAAATTTCGATTCTCTTTTTGAGGTTGATACCTAAATTTCAACTCTCATTTTGGGGGTCAGTACCTCAATTCTGATTCCCTTTGATCAACGCCAATAGGTGTGTCGTGCTTTTGCATCACACCACACCTATTAGGGGTCCATTTATTGACCTCATTTTTAAAATCTTATTTTCCCTTCACCAGATACCCTAGATTCTAGTCTTAAGATTTTCCTATTTTGACTCTTCAAGAGGACTAGACTGGGAGCCACGCCCCTTAGAAATTCAAAGCCATTTCTTCACTCCTTATAGTTTCATATGGACGGTTTCAGATCCTCAACATTTGATTGAGTCGATCGAAAAATTGACATATTGAAGCTCAAATTGAGCTCCTATAGTTTAATTTGAAAGACATAGGTGGACCCCGTGACGTGCGTGACATTTGACTTGCCACTACGAGCGTCATTTTTTACTTTGGTTCTTATGCGATGACTGGTCAATATCTTCATCTTACTCGTTAAACGGCTCCGATTAGGTCAAATTATTTCATTTAGAGTGCCATGCGAGAATCGAAGTTAATTTGGCGTGATCGTTGATGAATTTGTCCAGATAATCCCGGATGACGAAACAGACTATCCCGCTGCGTCCAGAACATCAATTTTAGCTAGGAACGACACTCATTTTTATTTGGATGCCATGCTTGTACAAAATTAGGTATTTTCAAAAAAAAATATAATAATTTAAAAAAATATATATTTTAAAACTCTAAATCATAAACCTAATATTTTTTTATTTTCCCTTTTTCTTTCTCACGTGTTCCTCCCCTCCTTCTCTAGAAACCCTCTTGCCCTAACCGGACATCTTCTTCCTCCTCTGTTCTCTTCTGGTTCTCCGGTCACCTCTTCCCTCGTCGGTATTAACCGACTTATGTCGTCGGTCGCTTCACCGGTAATATTCTTTTCAATGAATTTTCCTGCCTAAATGCGTAAGCCCCATCGGTGAACTCTTCTCCTTCCCTCGACTATAAATACCCCTTTCGGGGAAGGATCTAGAGAGGTTTTTTTTTGTTTGACCGATTTGGGCATTTATGTTGTTGGAGACTTGCTTTATACTTTGTAGAAGTCATTTGAGGGAAGTTTTTGGGTTCAATTTTTTTTATTCTTATACTGAGGAGGAATTCTAGCTGATTGGCTATTTCTTTTGGATTTGGCTTCTTCCATTCTTGGGATTTGAGGATTACTTCTTCTTACTTCTTTTAAGTTCTTTTCAAAACTTCTGGAAACATTCGGAAGTGAGTTATCCTTCTCTGCTTCGACTATTTCAAGGAATTCTTGACTTTAGAAAGGCATTTACATGAGAATTTATATTCATGAAATGGATTCGTGCTATAAAATCAGGAAGTAGATAAGATTTTTTACATTTCTTTAGATGATATTTAGTTGCTTGGAGAGATTACTTGCGGTTTTTATGTAGAAATTTAACTCTTCTATCCTATACGAGTTCTCGGTTTGATTTGTATATTTTTGAAATTCCCTTCATAGTTGGGTTGAATCATCTATTTGCACGGCAATAGGCTTAGCTTGCTTTGTGAGTTCTGGCTCCAAACTTTTAAGCATTGGAAGTATTATTTTCTTCCTTTCTTTCTTTCTCCCTCCTTTCTTGCTCTCTATTTTTTTTATGGATTGTTATGTACTTAAGCGACTAGAATTTGGATTTGATGCTATGGATCATTGAATAATCTGCTGAAGGTTCTTTTACGGTTTGAAAAATACATTTGAGACTCATTTTTGATGTTTTTTGCTGTTCTTTGTTCAAATATATGTTGGAAATCATTTTATGGCTTAGGAAATATATTTGGGACATGGTTCTTAGCTTTCTTTGCTGTCTTTTTTTTTTTAAAAAAAAAAGAGATAAGTTGGGAAAATATATTTTGGCTTTAAAATTCATTTAAGAGCCATGTTCTTCTACCTCTAGACCCTTCATTTGAAACAATTTTTTTTTTTTGGAGATCAATGTATAGGCTTTGAACAATTATTTAGGGTTTGGTTTCGATTCCTGGAATTTATTGTTGTTCAGTTTTGATTCCTGCTCCTTGTTGGAATTCAATTCTGATTTATGTTCTCTTTTGGGGTTTGGTTTCGATTTTTGAACTTTGTTGTGGTTCGGTTTCAATCCCTGCTCCTGGCTGGAATTCGATTTTGATTTATGTTCTCTGTTGGGGTTCAGTTTTGATTCCTTCTCTTTGTTGTGGTTCGGTTTCTATCCCTGCTCTTTGCTGGAAATTGATTCTTGTTTCTATTCTCGGTTGGGGCTTGGTCTCAATTCCTGCTCTTTGTTGTCGTTCGGTTTCAATCCCTGCTCCTTGATGGAAATCATTTTTATAGTTCAAAAATATATATGGAGTTCATTTTTTTTTTATGCTTCTTGCTGACCCTTATATAAATACTTGCTGGAATTCATTTTTATGGTTCAAAAATATATGTGGAGCTCATTTTTCTTATGCTTCTTGCTGACCCTTATACAAATACTTGTTGTAATTCATTTTTATGGTTTAAAAAAATATGTGGAGCTCATTTTTATCCTTTTTGATGCCCCATCATGTTAATACCTGCTGGAAATCATTCAATTTTTTTAGTTTTGTAATATATATATTTGTGGATATTAGAGAAATTTTTAGATCTTTATTTCTTCTCGTTTCTTAATATGAACTATCCAAAGTCTCTATTGAATAAGCATATGAAATATTGAGGTGTCCTATTAGTTCTGGGCAACAGGCAATGATGCAAGAGAGCAACTGATCAGCTCTTCTTATATCTGACAATATAAAATCAATATTCAATTAGTGTGATGCCCTTTCACCCTTAGATCGTCAACAACTCTAACCTTTTTCAAAAGGTTCAAGAATTGGTAGACNTCTTATATCTGACAATATAAAATCAATATTCAATTAGTGTGATGCCCTTTCACCCTTAGATCGTCAACAACTTGAATATNTTTGTATCAAGACTTTGCTTTAGGAAAGAAAAAGTAGAATTCAAAATTATTAAAGGCCTATCCAGATATAGTAATCCTTCCCTTAAAAAAAGAAAAACAAAAAGAAAAAAAAAAAGAAAAAAAAGAAGAAGAAGAAAAAGTGAGGGAGGAGAAGCTTAAGGATTGTGTCTAATCAAAAATTGGTTCCACATTTTATCTTTTTAAAGTATAAGACTTGAGAAAATATTAAGCTTATAGATATAATATCGTAAGTAAAATTATTCATAATAAAAATTTTTAAGTGGAGATAATAAAAGAACTAAATTTTAAATTTGGAAGATATAGAATATTTTTTAATTAGATAGGAACTCATATTTTCATCTTTCTTAACATTAAAAATTTCTAAACTTTAAGTTGGTCTCATTTATTGAATATTTTCTCTAAATTAGACTACTATATTTCTAAATCTAAATAGTAACTCCTAAAGAAACTCATATACATATCATACTTATTTAATTTTTAAAGATTGAAGTGCTAAGTTGGTCTCATTTACTAATTATTTCTTCTAAATTGGACTACTATATTTCTAAATCTAAATTTTAGCCTCATACATATTTAGTTTTTAAAGATTGAAGTGTCACTTGAGAACAAGTAACATTTTAAGTTTTGGGGATTTTGATACGCCTAAAATGTGTAATGTAGACCTAGGCTACTAAAGAAATTTCTAGACCTCAACCAAAAGTGAGGTCAACAGGTCGGTGGCAAACTGATACACCTAAATTATATTATGAGACACATTTTTATACCTATTTTTGAGATATTGCGCTTTAATGGAATGTATTTTTGTGTTTTTCTTTCAGGTAGAGGTAAAAATGTGAAAAATGCTTAAAAAAGTAAAAAAGGATCAAATTTGGAGCAAATAGGTGAAAAATTTGCAAAAGTTTTTTGACGCCTAAGCGCCAGATCCGATGCTTATGCCCGGTTAAACAGAGAAGGCCACGCCTAAGCGCCAGAGGCCCCGCGCTTAAGCATCGTTGGCAGTTATTGGATGAGTAAATTCAATTTTTACAAATTTTGAAGAGGTTTTTGTGGCACCTATTAGTTTAATAGGTGGTTACAACCACCATGGATGAAAATTATTGTGAAAGGAGGCATCTCTTGGGGAAATACATCGAATCATGACATATTTTGAAGAGATACCAAGGCAACATTTGCAAAATTATAAAAGAAAGAAGATTAAAATTTTGAAAGGGGTCCTGAAAGTACTGGGAATGTTTTGAAAGTTATAAAATTAGGGAGTTAGTTGGAGAGATTTTCAAGCACCACATATTTATCCTTTTTATTTTAGTTTTATATTGATAGTGTTGTAAAAGAGAAGAGATTCAAAGGAACGTCAAGATTTTGGTGGAGGACTTGAGATAAGTTTTTATCTTTTGTTTTAGACTACTTTTGGTTTTAATTGAGACTTGTTGTTGGTTTGACAATGATTTCTGCTTTTAAACAAAAGTGTGGTTTTTTTTTCTCCATGGATTCTGAGTAGTTTTCTTTATCTTTCATCTTAAAATGACAAGTAATTAAGCTTTCTCCATGGATTCTGAGTAGTTTTCTTTATCTTTCTTCTTAAAATGATAAGTAATAAAGTTTGGATGGAAGTTGTGGAGAGTATTGATCTTTAATGTTGGAAAAAGTTGTGATGATTTAAATCTATGTACTTCATTTACTTCTTGATTTGGTCAATCCATATGTTAAAATTTATTATGAGAACATGTAAGAACCAGACTGATATTGTCTCAGTCAACAATTGGAATAAATCACATGAGGTTGTATGAATGACAATGTAGTTCATATGATTGAGTGCAAATAAATAAGGACTTTAAAGTGACAGGTTAAAGCCCCCAACTTGGTTTATTGTTTTAGGTTCTAGTACGAGATGTTAGCCTCCACGTGGAGGGAATCGAGGGAACTATAGAGTGAGAGCTAGTATCTTCACTTCCTAGCTGGTCTTCAAAACTATTCAAACTTTAAATTAGCCAATGCTCTTTATACCACTCTAATAAGGGTAAAAAATATTATATCTCTATTTTGGCACAACACAATATNGTATGAATGAGAATGTAGTTCATATGATTGAGTGAAAATAAATAGAGAAATATTCATTGAAGGGTGTAGAGTCATAGGACTTTAAAGTGACAAATTAAAGCTCCAAACTTGATTTATTATTTTAGGTCTGATACGAGATGTTAGCCCCCAGGTTGAGTGAATCGAGGGAACTCTAGAGTGAGTGCTAGTATCTTCCCTGCCCAGCCGGTCTTCAAAACTATTCAAACTTTAAAATTGTCAATGTCCTTTATAGCATCTCTAGTAAGGGTAAAGAATATTATTGCTCATATTTGGCATAACACAATATGCATACATCCACAACAAAATTCCTATACCTATTACTGATTCATGATAAAGAGAAAGATATTTTAATATTTAATGTTTTTCTTTAAGATATTTTCATATTTAGTGTTGTTCTTCTACAAAAACTCAAGTTATCTTTTTAAGTTTGTACATTTATTTAGCAAAATATTAAAATTACCAAAAATATTTAAACTTTCTTTACTGCGAAAACGTCTTTAGTTTAAATAATTATTTTTTAAAAAATAGAAAGTTTTCCAAAAAGTGCATATTGCATATCTTCCCTGTGGGTTCGACATTCAGGTCTTAATCAAAAAGTCTTATATTACTTGATAATGATATGTATACTTGCATAGTATCCTAATATAAATTAAAAGTTAAATTCTTATTTTTCTTCAGGATCAACTTTTTTGTTTTGTTGTGAAATAAGAAAATATAAGTGAAAAATATAATCAAAATTATTGTTATACTGTTGCATATAAGCAGATTCGGGATCAGATATCGATCCTAACAGTTGAAAACTTAACAACTCCCAACTTTTTAGTGCCGACAAGGTGATATATTATAGATTTTTTTAAAATTACTAAACCTTTATGCCAACTAAAGATTTTTCAAAAATTACTAAACCTTTATGCCAACTTTTGGAAAATGATATAAAATTTGATTTCAACGAAGATTGCCTAAATCCTTTGAAACTTTAAAACAAAAATTAATCATTTTTCATGTAATTGTTTGACCTGATTGGGAGAAACCTTTTGAATTAATTTGTGATGCTAGTGAATATGTAATAGAAGCTATATTAGGGCAAAGATATGATCAGATTTTTAAATATATTTACTATGCTATTAAGGCTCTTAATGATGCTCAGATTAACTACACCACCACTGAAATAGAGTTATTACCCATTGTGTGTGCTTTTACTAAGTTTAGGTCAAATCTAATTGGAGCTAAATGTGTTGTGCATACTGACCATTTGGCTATTAAATATTTGATGTGAAACCAAGATTAATTAGATGGATACTTCTGATGCAAGAGTTTAATTTTGTAATAGTCGATACGAAATGGATTGATAATCAAATTGTTGATCATCTACCTAGACTAGAACAAGACGAAATACTTGACATGAAAAAAGAAATTAATGAAACTTTTCCTGATGAACAACTTTATACTGTAAAAGGATGGAAAATAAAAAAAACTGATATTGCAAATTATATTGTTAGTGGTATTTTACCATATGGATTAACAAAACAATAGGAAAATACATTCATTCATGATGCAAAGTCTTATTTTTGGGATGACCCCAATTTATATAAATAATGCAAAAATTTAGTAATGAGATATTGTGTGCCTTACAAAGAAATTCAGGAAATTATTAAGAAATGTCATAATTCTGAATTTGGAGGACATTTCGGGAATGATAGAACTATTCATAAAATTTTCNTATGTTTTTATGCAAATTATAGTCCGACTGAAGTGGAGTTAGATGAGATTATTTCTTACTTGACTGTTGGAAGAGAACTTTAGAAGATCACTAATGAGAGGAGAGTCAACATCCATACTTCAAAGTTATGTGCACTTTCAAAGGCCTGACAATATTTTATTTTTGTTCTTCTGCTACCAACAAATTATCTCAGTGAAGTGATCAGAGAGAGAGCGACGTTAAATTATTATATCCAGGAAGGAAAGCTCATCAACATAGGAGCTTTGATTTATCAGACTAGCATCAGTTCTTTCACTATCGTTACTATAATAGGTCTGGGATTTGTTTCCTTGATATTTTCTTTGTGTGAGCAGGCTGGAGTTAAATATGATAGCACTAAAGCCCAACACTTAGGTGAATGTGAGGACTTATCTTGAGAATTCTATTTTCGGCTGCAAAGGAGGATTTTCTAGGAGTTATAGAATGGAGATGTCTGCTTCTTCTACCTCTGCTACTTCTACATCTAGACCATCTACCTCACGTGCTTCTACATCTAGAGGTGAGTCTAGTGAGACTCAAGATCAATTATTGCAGAGGATGACAGATTGTACTAACTTAGGTCTTAAATATTAAATTTCAGAAACTGCTACCCTGTATTTTTCTTTTATCATGTTTGTGAGTTTATTTTTATGTTGAGATTGTGAAGTTAAGTTAGTGTATTAGTTTTCTTTTATGTTTATAGCCACTGTTTAGAAGTCTATTGAATCTCTACATGTTGAACTGAAATGAAATTATTAGAAAATTTTATCAAAATTAATTTTACTCATGTTTTTAGTTTTATACTTGTATTATTAAGGTATAAAAATTCTTGTTAGCAGTTATTTTAATTTTCATTCCTGTTTATATATATTTGATGCTAAACTATTTAATTTGTTAAAAATTTAAGTTTGGGGGGGATGAAAAATATTTTTAAAACTTGAATTTTATATGTTCTCAAATGAACTACAAGTGAATTTGATTTGAAAAGAAAAATTGATCATGTATATGAAGTTATATTAGGGAAGTAAAATTTAATTTTAGAAATGAGTAAGAGAATTTAGTTGAAATTTTGAGTAATAAATAAAACTTTAAGTTAAAAGCTTTTAGTGTAGAAAATGATTAATATAAGTAACTATCTTTAGTAAGAAACATTGTATTTTTGAAAATTTTA
>JXCR01123807.1:0-19010 GCA_002079205.1 Phalaenopsis hybrid cultivar | reverse complement strand
TTATAGTATGATATAGTGCAAGAAAGAAACAACTATGTAGTGACGTACTGTAACAAGAAAAGAATAAACAAAAATTATGGAAATGAAGCGACATAAAGAAAGGAAAGACTATGAAATTAAAAAAAGGTGCAGTAAAGGAACAAAATTGAAACAACTAAGTGTACCTGATTAAGTCTGGTGATGCTACAAAACATATTACAATTGCATAATATAAAAAGGGTTAGGTAAACATTTGCATATTATAAAAGAAAAGTTAAATGATAAGTATATGAAAATTTAAAGTGGAATATTAGCTTTTAATTTGAGTTTAGGCCCAAACTAGACCTCTTTTTCTCTTTATCTCAATCCCACAGGAAACTGATAGATCAAATTCAACCNTATATATATATATATATATATATATATATATATATATATATAAGTTTTAGAAAAATATGAAATCAAACTGACTCCATATTTCTCATAGTTAAATGAAAGAGCAACATACCTTAAACCCTGTATCTATCCCAAAGGATAAACACAAGTTTTGAGGATGAGGCTGGATCAAATAAACTATTAAATATATGAGATTTTTTTGTTCTGCGAAACCATTTTATTTGATGACAAGTTCCCCTATTTAATATGAAGAATTAAATAGGGTTTATAATAAGCTGTGTTCAGACAAGCTTCTTATAAGGGCAAGCCCCTATAGTTAATTACATCTTAGATAACCGAAGTCACCTAAGAAAACTCTCGATAAAAATCAATAAATATTATCTTCAAGGAGTTCAAAAGGATAAGACTTTTCAATGAAATCAGACAAAGAGGTGTGAAATTGGAATGCTCAAATTTGGAATATTTTATTTTTGGAATCTAAAGGAGGAAGAGCTAGGGGATGTAACAGATCCAGAGGTGAACCTCGAAGACTTCCTAGTCTATCCAATTGTTTGGCTTCAATTTAAAAGAGAAATTATTTGAATGTTTCATCTTGCCAATTTTATTTGTTAGGGCTTACATTCGTGTGAAACGATCACACAAATAGCCTGGAAGATGTGAGGATTTAGGTCGTGACGAACGACAACCTTGGAATCCTAAGATGAGTTAGGAATTATATTGTACAATAGAGCTATATAAAGGCCTAAATATGATGTGAGGATTTATGTTGCATAGGCAAACAACCTCGAAGTATTATGGCTTGTTGTTTTAGTTCTAAGGAATGAAATTTGTTTAGCTAGGAAGATAGGTTTTGCTGTTGAAGATGGTTGTGTTGTCCACCATGCTAGCTCCAAGGTCCTTGCCATGACGAGTTTAAATTTTCTAAGGTGTCAGATTATAATGTCAAATCAGGCGGCCCTATGGTTGTAGTTCTTTAAAAAATTATGGGGGCATGTTAAAGTTTATTAGAGCGACACTGGTTAGGATCCTACAGTTCTCTCATTTTAGTACCACTATTTTCTATAGATCCTTAGTCCAAATGAACTTACTAAACTCAACTTAATGAGTTCCATACTTTCATTTAGACCGTGGGAAGCCTCATTAGCAACCGTAGGTTACCTCCTCCGATGGATTCCCGATCATCTGATAGAGACGTCTTAATTTAGTTGCAATTGTGGTTTTGTGTGATGTTTGTGATTAAATTATGAGTTTTCTTATATTTTAAATGTTGTGGGGGTGAATTTTATCTTGGTTATTTTTAGTTTTAGTTTTAGTTTTACGGCTATCGCAGTAGTTTTGGTTTTCATATAGGGGGACATCGTTGTTTAATATGCAAGTTTTGTAAGCATAATAGTACAGTGTAGAAAGTATAGAAAAAGGCGGTATTATAAACTGTAAAAGCGTACATGAAAAGTCACCAAAATCCTAAATCATATATTGGTGAGCACCTATTAATTTGACTAAGGATGATTTCATTAAGCAAAACATGTTAGGTTTAGTAGACCTCCGAGGTATTCAAAAGGTTTGGAGAAAGAAGCAGGTCCATGCTTCCCTCTCACCGCCTAGTGAAAAGTATTGAGCTTATTTAAACTTATTATGTTGCTAAATAACTAATTCTATAAATATCTCTAATGCTCAGTGAAAATTCATGTTTCCATTATCCCTAAGAGTAGGGGAATCGTCACTTGTAATTTAATTTGAGAATTACGTAAGTGAAGACCCTTAAATGGGCAAGTTAGTGTTATTAAGACACTTAGCCAATTTTTGCTTTAATTTGGGCTTATAGTGTTTCAAAAGTGTTCAATTTCTAGTTACATTTACTTTTCTAATCCTCATTTAATCAAACTTGATATAGCTTAGGTCGCTACTAAGCCCTTATGATCCTGGTGGATGTCTTAATAATTGTTTAGAAGAAATTGAATTTTAAGTGATGATAATTTGTTATCAAAACTTTTAAATGTCATTTGAACGTCAAATATGGGTATTAAATTAATGAGTTATTTACACCAAAAACTATACCCCTAAGTCCAGGATCATTTAATTTGGTAGACTTTCAAATTTTAATAATCTAGGAAATTTCAAATTTATCCTTTAATTGGAAAAAGTGAGATTGGTTTGTACCAATTAATCCCTTGTGTTTTAGTCAACCAAATATATTAATTAAGATCAAAGGTTGCCCATTTCCCTTTCTTGAATTAAGCCTAAGTGTTAATTAAGGCCAAATTTTCAAAATTACACTTTTGTCCCTAAGGCTCAATCACATCATAATTTATCAAATTTAATTCAAATGACTTTGGAATTTCCATCCCACCTTACTCATGGGTCAATTAAAACATCAGAGAAGAAAATGTGATTTTTTTCAAATTTTAATTTAATTTATATAATTATTGATATGCAAAAATAGGATTTTTCAAAGAAAATTCGACAACATGACTAAGGCAAAGCCTAATCCATTGAAGTTTTTACTGGAGGTAGAATTAGACTAGGGAAACACTTGGGCCCAATGTTATGATTTTTTGAGTTTTATTTGAATTAGTAGAATTATTTTAACATATGGAGTGTTAATTAATTATAAAACATTTTAAATGTAAAAAATAAGTTTTATATTTTTATTAAATCCCTATAAAGTCAAGGAACCTAGAGAAATGCATTTCACATTTTTTTGATTTTTCTATGAATTATTGGAATTATTTAAGTGAAAAATTAAAAAAAATTCATTTTTAGCCTGTAAAAAATTATTTTAAGCTTTAAAATTCAATATCTTCACTTGAAAAATTAGGAAAAATATTCCAATTGCTCCTAAATACTTAGGAAACTATTTAGATCATTTCCATTGATTTTATCAATTTTGTGATTTTTATTAATTTTTAATTATTTAAATATTAAAATAGGTTTAAAAATGAAATTTTTATTTTAATTAAAATTTTATATTTAAAAATTTTTCCTGATCATAGGGAAACCAAATTTTATAATTTTTTGACTTATATTTAAATTATTAAAAGTTATTTTAATGTCAAAAAAGCCATTTAACTTAGAAAATCAAGTTAAGCTATCAAATAAACTTAAAATGTTTTAAAATTTTTATGGGGAGTTCTCCTAACTTCAAATCACATTAGAGATTAAAAATAAAGTCATTTATATGATTATTTTTCCCAAATTAATTTTCTTTGTGTTTTAGGATTTTGTGAGAGTTAAATGTATTCTTAATGACTTGACCCATGAAAAATTTTTCAAAGGGTTCTCTGGTCACACTAAACCTTCCAAAATTTCTTTTGATTTTTCAAAACAACATGCTAATTATTAAGATTAATTAATACAAATAATATACATAAACTTAAAAAATATGGATCTTTGTCTAGAGGTCTTCTCTAACATTGGAAAAATCAGAGAATATCCCCCATGACATAGACAACAAATTGCCAAAATATCGAGCCATGGTGAAGTGTCTACATGCATGGAGAGTTAAAAGATTGAAAACTCTATTTAATTAATTAAAAATAAACTATGCATCAAATAAACTTCAAACCATTTCTACATTGTTCTCCTCTGTTCACTGAGCAAGAGGGTATTTTAATTTTAATTTTTTCATTTTTTATGCAAAGGTACAAATTTTAAAATATGAGGCACTTAAATAAATCAGAAAATACCCTATTTTTCTACTTAACCATGCGCGCTGACTGGATCCTAGGCAGCTCCTAACGGCTATGCGGCGTGCTCCCATTCGTTGTGCTTTCCACCCTGACATGCCACGCGACCCGCAGTTCACGCACCAAGAGTTTGTTCAGCTAGATCTCGTTCGTTGATGAGATAAACACGCGATCGAACGGCTATCCGTCATCATGCTCAAGTAGGCTAACCCAACAACCCTCCACACTAAAACCTTAAGATCTCACTCTAGACTCAACCAAATGAAATGAGGTTTTTTCCGAGAGCTTCGTTTACTCAAGAAGAACCTATCTATATGGATTATATTGTATGAAATATAGTAAGTATGTATAGAGGGTTGAAATAAGCTCAGTTTAGGGTTAGAGTTTGATACAATTATTTAAGAGGGGAGGCCTCAATCAGATTGTTGTGGTAGCTTTGATTGGTCCCGATAAACTTCCAGATGAAGTCTCAGGCTCTTGTAAATAGTCTAGATATGAATTTGATCAAGGTCAATATCAGGTGTTGGTCTAGAGCTAGGTTAGAGGCTATTTCAGAGAGGGCTTTTGTGGGGAATCAACTTCGTTCACTGTAAGGATTGTGTGTGCACAGTTAATTGGAGTTTGGTTCACTATGGAGATGTGGGGAGTTTTGTCCTGGTTTCAACTGAAACTTTGAGCTTAAAATTTAACTCACACAGAAGGAACTAAAGGGGGAAAATGGCGGGCTTGAACTGAGGAGGTTCTAGGGAGTCTCTAGAAGCAAATTGGCAGAGTTTCCTTAAAAAATTTTCAGCTCTCCCCCATTGGTCATAGAGGTGAGCTTTAAATAAAATGTCCTAGGCTAGCTTCCAGTGCCAATTGGGGGGTGGAAAATATTGCTTTCTGTGGAGGGCAGAGAAGCCCTACAGAACAGTTGAGCTGATTTGGCCTCTAGGTTTGAATTGGGTTAAATTTGTGGTGGTGGCTCAATGTTTGGCCATTTCCCAGCCAGGGAGTGGTCACCACCTAGCTCAGGAAGGTCAGGTGGTGGCTAATGATGGCTAACTCCCTATGGTAAGTGATGATGGTGGAGATATTTCAGGTTAGGGCGAAAAATGAGTTAAAATCCTTTAATTTTGGGATCCATTGCGCCATAGCATGCTATGGTGGGTTTAGGGTGGTTTAGTCTAGTCCTTAGGAGGAGCTTAGTGGTTGTGGTATCATTGTCTTGGTGGCCTAGACATGGCTAAGTCAAATTTGGTTAAAGGGTTCAATTTGGGTCAAAATGGCTAGATGTTGTGCTTAAGTTAGGCTAGCCTTGTCAATTGGCCCAATTGATCAATAAATTTGGTGTATATGATTTTAATGAAGAGTTTAGAAAAGATTTGGTGATTTTTAGTTGGTTTGAGGGTTCAATTTGGAGGAATTTGGAAATTTGGTCACTTTGGGCATTTTAGGCTAGACTTGGGTCTAGATTAGGCTAGGCTTGGGCTACATCCTAATTGATTGTTGAAAATGGTCAATAGAAACATCATGAAGAGTTTTCAACCTAACTTGGGTGCCAATTTTGGGGTTAGGGCATTCAATTTGGTGAAATTTGGAGATAAGCCCACTTTGGGGCAAATTTGGGGATTTTGGACTTAGGTCAAAATTAAAGAACAATGAGGCCTCACCAAGGCTAATTTAAAGTCAATTTTGATGTGTATGATTGTTATGAAGAGTTTTCAACATAAATTGTGGCAAATTGAGTAGGTTATGAGGTTCAATTTTGTGGGATTAAGTCATGTTGCCAAAATTGGGGGTTTGACTTAGATCAAAATTGGGCTCAAAGGATGGGCCAATTAAGCTTGAATTTGGTTTAAATTAGTCATATGAAAGGTGAATTTAAGTTTAAGATTGATATTGAAAAAAAATTGGGCATTTAAAGGCAATTTGGGGGTTTTGGTCAACATGGTCAAATTGACCAAATTGGGTTCAATTGGTCCAAATTGGTTTTGGAGATATTTTGAGTGATTTCGGATGTTTTAGGAAAGTTTGGGGCGCCAAGGGTATTTTTGTAATTTTGGCAATTTTTTGGGGTATTTTGGTACATTTGGAAATTTTGGGTAGTTTTGGGTAACGTGTATTTTCAAAAGGGTTGAAATGATTTTTGAACAAGTTTGGATATTTTGGGTAAATTTGAGATTTTTGGCCAAATTTTGGATTTGGGGGTGTTTAGGTGATTTGGGTAGGTTTGGGGGTGAAAGGTCAAATTGGGTATTTTGGTAGGGTAGGGGTATCAGCCACCCTACATAAGCTATGATCCAATGGAATCCCCATTTGGGTCTTCTATGTACTGGTCTTAGCTAAACCCTAGCCTAGGGCTACTGGGTTTAGGGGACCATATACATGGGTCTCCCAAAGGATCAAGGGATCAAAGTCAACAAATATTGGGGTTAGGGTTGTGAGGGATTATGAGTGAGAGTGAGTGAAAGTGAGTGCTAGCTCCAAACAAACACCCAAGGCTAACCCTAAGTTCAAACAGTCCTATGGGAACTCTCCTTGAGCTCTCCCATAGTTCCTTTTCTAGTCTTCAAAGAATAGTCTATAGAAAATTCCTATGGCTGGACCCTAAGCAACAAAAGAGGAAAATCTAAACCTCAACCAAAAGTGAGGTCAACAAGCTTCATCTAGGCTAGACAAACATATCTATACAGTTCCATGAGCTTGAAGTGTTTATTTCTTTCAAAATAGACCAAAACCTATGCTACTTTTAGGAATTTTGACCAATTCCTTGTCCCAAAAGGTGTGGTCTTATTTGGTATTACTTAAGAGCTTTGTATTGATGTCACAAACCACCATGTTGCTTCAATTTTAACTGAAATCAATCATAGATATATACTAGATTGAATAGTGGTTCGGTTAGTGTTGGGATTGGTTGGAGAGCACGAGAAGGCATAATTGTGCTTGGGGATATTGTTTTGGGGGCTTAGGAAAGCTCTTGTAAGGTTTATATGAGATTTTTGGAGGAGTTTATGTCAAGGTAGAAAATTCCTGGAATAGGGTAGAACAATTAGGGTTTGCTAATGGTGGTGGTGGCTTGAGAACATAAGGGATCAATTTTTTAGGTCAAGAGGGACATTTTCTCTGTTGAGAGACAAAGGTTTTGGTGGTCGAATGGGGATTTTGATGTTGTGTAGAGGCTCTCATGTTCCTTCCTTAAGTTGCCATGAGAGGCCATTGGAGAGCTTGACTATGATTGGAAAACCTTGGGCGGCTCCTTAGAGAGTTCTTAAATTAATTTCAAGGGGTTTTGGGCAGAGGAGAGAAACTTTAAAGTTTCCATAATGGCTTGATCATGGTGATGAGCTTGGCGATGATGGAGTCATGGGTGGAAGCCTTAAGCTAATTGGAGGCTTCTTATGTAGATAATACGGATCAGAGATGATTTAGCTTGACCCATCAAAGATTGTTCTAATGGGGCTTATTCTAGGTGACATGTGTACCTCCGAATGAGTCTTGGTGGAACATGCCAAGCTCACTACCCAATGGATTGATTTACTCTGATTTGGCTTGGAGTGTCATCCATTAGCCATTTTAAGTGGGAATTGGGTCATGGGTGAACCATTAGAAATGGGCCATGAGCCATGGGTTTGTGTTGGGTCTTATCTTAGAGTTTTTGATTTGGACTAAATGAGTTGGGTTTCTTCTTAGCCTAGACCGTAATGCAATTTAAAAATTCACCTAATTAATTAAGGAATTAATTAATTAATAGAATTACGAGTTTTGACCCTATGGTGGCATTTATGTCTTTTACATGGTGTAGCTTCATGACCAAGTTGAGTGAGGTAAATTGGAAGAGGGTGTGGTCAATTGATCTAAATTTAGTCAAATTGGGATAGGCCCAATTGATTTTGACCATCACAAGGTGCCATCAAGTATATGTTCAAAAGGGCACAATAAGGTTTAAAATGATTTTTAGGGTTTGGTATGCTTGGGAGGAGTTTGGTGAGCCTAGGGATCAAAGTGGTTCGTAGGGTCAATAGGCAAGCCCTTAGGGTATTAGGTTGATTTGGGTGACCTAGGGCATGCATTGCCCATGGTAATTAAATAGAGTTTCATACCTGGTCAAAACCATAATCTATCTTAAAAAGGGTTTGGGGGCTTGGACCTTTCCTAATGAAGCCCAAGAAAGCACAACCCTGGTCTAGGGTCACGTGCAATTTGGCTGGGTCAGTCCTCAAAAGAGGCTAGTCAACACCATCTTATAACAAAGCCGATGACTGATACACCTAAATAATATAGTACTTTTAGGCACATTTTTATACCTATTTTTGAGATATTGCACTTTAATGGAAGGTATTTTTGTGTTTTTCTTACAGATACATGTAAAAAGGGTGAAAAATGCTTAAAGGTGTGAAAAGGATCAAATTTAGAGCAAAAAGGTGAAAAATGTGCTAAAGAGTTTTAGCGTCTAAGCGCTAGAGGTCCCGTGCTTAAGCACCAGTGGCACTTACTAGACGAGTAAAGTCAGTTTTTGCAAATTTTAAAGAGGTTTTGGAGGCACCCATTGGCTTAATAGGTGGTTATAACCACCTTGGACGAAAATTATCACGAAAGGATGCATCTCTTGGGAAATACATCAAATATAGACATATTTGGAAGAGTTTCCATGGCACCTCTTGGAAAACTATAAAAGAATGAAGAAAGGACTTTGAAATGAGTCCTGAAAATACTTAGAAAGTTTGGAAAGTTCATAAATTTAGGGAGTTAGTTCAGAGAGATTTTCAGGTACCAATTTTACTTTTATTTTATCCTTTTTGTTAGTTTATTTTGAGTGATTGTAAAGAAGAGAGATTGAAAGGAACTTTAAGAATTTTGTGGAGAACTTGCGATAAGTTTTTATCTTTTCGTTTTAAGGCTACTTTTGGTTTTAGTTGAAACTTGTTGTTGGTTTGATAATGATTTCTACTTTTAAACTAAAGCGTGGTTTTATTTTCTCCAAGGATTCTGAGTAGTATTTCTTTTTAAAATGATAAGTAATTAAGTTCTGGATGGAAATTGTGTATAGTATTGATCTTTAATGTTGGAAGAAGTTGTGATGATTTAAATACATGCATTGCATTTACTTCTTGATTTGGTCAATCCATATGTTAAAATTAGTCGTGAGAACATGTAAGAACCGGGTTGGTATTGTCTCAGTCAACAATTGAAAAGAATCAAATGAGGTTGTATGAATGAGAATGTAGTTCATATGACTGAGTGCAAATAAATAGAGAAATATTCATTGAAGGGTGTAGACTTAGATGACTTTAAAGTAACAGGTTAAAGCCCCCAACTTGGTTTATTATTTTAGGTTATGATACAAGATTTTAGCCCCTAGGTGGAGGGAATCGAGGGAACGCTAGAGTGAGAGCCAGTATCTTCCATCCTTAGCCGGTCTTCAGAACTATTCAAACTTTAAATTAGTCAATTTTCTTTATAGCAACTCTAGTAAGGGTAAAGAATATTATTGCTCATATTTGACACAACACAATTTGCACACTTCCACAAAAGAATTCCTATACTTATTATTAATTCATGATAAGAAGAACGATATTTTTCTTTTTAAGTGCTTTTCATCTACATAACTCTACTTATTTTTTTAAGTTGTTACTATTTTTGTCAAAATATCAAAAATACCAAAAATATTTGAATTTTTATTACTGCATAACATATTCAGTTTAAGTAATTGTCTTTTTTTAAAAAAAAGTTTTCTAAAAGTGCATATTATATAAATTCTTTGTGGGTTCGATATTCAATTCTTAATCAAAAAGTCCTATATTGCTTAATAACAATATGTATACTTGCGTAGTACCCCAATATATATAAATTAAAAGTTAAATTCATATTTTTCTTCAGGATCAAGTTTTTCGTTTTGTGGTAAATTGAGGAAATATAAGTGAAATATAATCTGAATTATTGTTGTACTTTGAATATTAACAGTATCAAGAGGGATCAAGTTTTTTGCGCCGTTGCGAGGGAATCAAAAGCGAAATTTCTATTTTTAGAAAGTCTTATTTAAACTTTAAGTATTGTATCTTATTTTTTGTGTGTGTTTTAAATTTTATTATATATTTGTGTATACGTAGTTCAGGTTCCAAAGGAATAGTGCCCTACGATTTTGAATTAGAAAGAATTATTAGAAAAATAAAAAAAAACCAAAAAAATTATAAATTTTGAAAAATAATAAAAAATAATAAAAATGGCACACCAAAATAATCAAAATGCTGAAATTCATCAAGAGTTTAGACCTTTAAGAGATTATGCAATCCTACTATAAATGAACTTCATTGTAGTATTCAAAAACCTACTATTGTGGCTAATTCATTTGAGCTTAAACCTGCTATTATCTAAATCATATCAAATAATCAGTTTGGCGGATCACAAACTAAAGATCCAAATTTACATCTTGCCAATTTATTAGAAATGTGCGCTACATTTAAATATGATAGTATATCAGATGATGTCATAAGACTCAGGTTATTTCCTTTTTCACTAAGGGATAAAGCTAAGATGTGGTTGAATTGGGTTGCACCTGGATCTTTTAGAACTTAGGGTGATTTAACACAAAAATTCCTTACTAAATATTTTCCACCATAAAAAACTGCAAGGCTTAGAAATGATACTACATCTTTTAATCAGTTTAAAGTGGAATCTATTTATGAAGCATGGGAAATATTTAAATAACTCTTAAGAAAGTGTCCACACCATATTATACCAGATTGGTTAATAATTTAAACTTTTTATAATGAATTAGTTGGATCTCTTAGATCAATTATCGATGCCGCTGCTGGCGGTTCATTGATGTCAAAACCATTTCATGACGCGTTTGCTTTAATTGAAGAAATGACTACCAATAATTTTCAATGGCCTTCTAAGACGGAAAATCCTAGGAAAGTAGTCAATATTCATAAAACTGATGCATTTACCATGTTAGCAAATCAAGTTGTTGCAATTTCAAGGAAGTTAGACCAAATTGCAATGAAGTTTTCTCAACCAATTTCCATGATGGAAGAGAATTCATTAGGCCAAATTGTAGATTCTCAAGCATCATTAGAAATTTTGAATACCATAAATAATAAGCAAAATAACCCTTATTCCAATTATTATAACCTAGGTTGGAAGAACCATCCCAACTTTAACTAGGATAACAATTCGAGTGGTAATAATCAGCAATGAGGGAATAACCAAGGAAACCCATTGACAAACTGGAACAACTAAGGGAATAATAATTATAGATCTACTTATCCTTTAGGTTTCAACAGTAATACACAGTTTAAGGAGAAGAAGTTGTCTATAAAAGAATTGGTGTTGCCAATGAGAAATCAATTTCAAAGTCAAAGAGCTACAATTAGAAATATCGAGAATCAACTTGGGAAAATGGCAAATTCATTAAGTAATAGAACCAAAGGAACACTTCCTAGTAATACTGAATCAAATCCAATAGACCAGACTAAAGAACAAGTAAAAGTTGTTTAACTTAGAAGTGGAAGAGAGTTGGAAGGTCGGGTTCAAAAATAAATTGAAGTAAAGAGCGAAGGAATTGAAAAATCAAAAGAGGACCCTCCAAAAGATTCTGAGAGACCTATTTCTCTGCTGAAAAATGATTTGGAAAAATCACCACCTCCATTCTGCTCAGATACTTTGTCAGTTGAAGTTTGATAAGAAATTTTCAAAATTTTTGGAAATATTTAAGATGCTTACAATTAATATTCCATTTGCTAATGCCTTAGAAAAAAATGCCGATCTATATAAAGTTTATGAAGGATATTCTCAACAGGAAAAGGAAGTTTGAAGAAAATGAGACTGTTGCACTTAGTGAGGAGTGCAGGGTGATAATTTAATAGAAGCTTCCTAAAAAGCTTAAAGATCCTAGTAGCTTTACAATTCCATGTGCAATAGGAGACAAATTTTATGGGAAAGCTTTATATGATTTAGGTGCAAACATTAACCTTATGCCATTATTAATATTTAAAGGATTGAGATTAGGAGAAATAACCCCTACTACTGTAACTCTGCAATTAGCAGATCGTTCGATAAAATACCCTAAAGGAGTTATAGAAGATGCAAAGTGGATCAATTTATCTTTCCTGTTGATTTCATTGTACTGGATATGGAGGAAGATAAAGAGATACCTATCATTTTGAGGAGAGGATCAATTTATCTTTCCTATTGATTTTATTGTGCTAGATATGGAGGAAGATAAAGAGATACCTATCATTTTGGGGTGAACTTTTCTAGTCACAGGAAGTGCAATGATATATGTGCAAAAAGAGGAATTAACAATGCACGTCAATGATCAAACTGTTACTTTTAACCTTTCAAGATCAATGAAATACCATGCAAAAGTTAAATATGAATGTTTTAGAATGGATGTTATAAGATATCTAAGTGAATGTCATTTCAAGACTACTTATAATGAAAAATCTGAAAAAAAAGATTTGGAACACAAGCAAAAAGAGGAATTAGATCAATGTGATGATNTGTTTTAGAATGGATGTTATAAGATATCTAAGTGAATGTCATTTCAAGACTACTTATAAAGAAAAATTTGAAAAAAAAGATTTGGAACACGAGCAAAAAGAGGAATTAGATCAATCGGAAGAACTTTTTAAGGAAGATTCAAACTATTCTCGAGAAAGTTTTGAAGTTTTGGACACGATAGACAAAGATAAATCATTTTGTCCATCTATTGAAAAACCTTTGAAACTAGATTTGAAGTGACTTCCTGATCATTTAGAATGTCTTTTTAGAAGATTCCTCTACTTTACCTGTTATTATTTCCTCAAAATTAACAATGGAAGTAGAAACAGGGTTGATGAAAATTTTGAAAAATTTTAAGAAAGCCTTTGGATGGACAATTACTGATATTAAAGGAATTAGTCTTTCAATTTGTATGCATAGAATTCATATGGAAGAGAACTGTAAACCCAGGGATGAGNGATATTAAAGGAATCAGTCTTTCAATTTGTATGCATAGAATTCATATGGAAGAGAACTGTAAACCCAGGGCTGAGCCGCAAAAGAGACTGAATCCTGTTATGAAAGAAGTTGTTAAGAAATAAATTTTTAAAGTGGTTAGATGCTAGAATTATCTACCCTATTATAGATAGTGCATATATTTTATCNAATCCTGTTATGAAAGAAGTTGTTAAGAAATAAATTTTAAAGTGGTTAGATGCTGAAATTATCTACCCTATTACAGATAGTGCATATATTTTATATTTTCTTGCACATTATTATTCCACCGCCAACTATTTTTATTTATAAAAATTTTTTCTTTTGATTCACCAAGCACATCTTTTGCTACTTTTTTAATAGTATTTGTTACTTTATCCCACATAACATTTATTTCTTCATGAATATCTTTCTGAGAAAGGACGAGTAACTATTCTTGTAAATGAACATAATGAGAGACAAGTTGCAGGGTGGCGAATATGCATTGATTATAGAAAATTAAATCTTGCCACTAGGAATATCATTTTCCATTACCCTTTCTAGATCAAATGCTGGATAGACTAGCTGGGCATAAATACTTTATTTTCTGGATGGATATACTGTTTATTACCAAATTCAAATACCCATTGACAATCAAGAGAAAACAGCGTTTACCAGTCCTTATGGTATTTTTTCTTTTAGAAGAATGCCCTTTGGTTTATGTAATGCCCCTCCTACATTTAAAAATTGTATGATGGTAATTATTTGGGATTTAATTGAAAAAGGTATTGAAGTCTTTATGGATGAATTTTTAGTGTTTGGAACTTCATTTGACTCATGTTTAGAAAATTTATCCAAAGATCTTAAGAGCCGTGAAGAAACAAATTTAGTCCTTAATTGGGAAAAATATCAATTTATGGTAGCAGGAGGAATTTTATTAAGTCATCAAATATAAGAAAATGGTATGGAAGTAGATCCTGCTAAAATTCAAGTGATCTCTAGTTTACTTTATCCAACAAATGTAAGGAAAATTAGGAGTTTTTTAGGACATGTTGGATTCTATAGGCAATATATGAAAGACTTTTCAAAGGTTTGTAAGCCTTTATGCCATTTACTTGAGAAAGATGCAATTTTTAATTTTGATGAGGAACGCCTAAAAGCTTTCATATTACTAAAAGAAAAATTAATCACTGCACCAATTATAGTTTCACCAAACTTGGAAAAATCTTTTGAATTAATGTGTGATGCTAGTGATTATGTTATAGGAGTTGTTTTCGGACAAAGATATGATAAAATTTTTGAAGTTATTTACTATGCTAGTAAAAATCTTAATGAAACTCAAATTAATTATACAACAACTAAAAAAGAGATATTAGCAATAGTATATGCTTTTGATAAATTTAGATCATATTGAATTGTAACTCTTTATATAGTGCATACAAATCACTCTGTTATTAAGTATCTAATGAAATAGAAGGATGTTAAACCTATATTTATGAGATGAATTCTTCTTTTACAAGAATTTCATTTTGCAATAGTAGATCGTAAGAGGATTGAAAATCAAATTGCTGATCATTTTTCCAGGCTTGAATTAGAAAAACCACTCTATTTTGAAAATGAAATTAATGAACATTTTCTAGATGAAAAATTGCTCACTTATAATGAGTGGCGTGTTACTTGGTATGCCAACATTATGAACTTTATTGTTAGTGATATTATACCTTATGGAATGACATATCAACAGAAGAGGAAATTTATTTCTGAAGCTAAGACTTGTTTTTGAGATGACCCATTTTTATATAAATAAGGAAAGGATCTAATTATTCGAAGATGTGTACCATTTGAAGAAACTTATGAGATTATCTAAGAAATCTGATTTTGGGGGACATTTTGGTGTTGATAAAACAACATACAAAATTTTACAATATGGATTTTATTGGCATACAATTTTTTAAAATGTTAAAGAGTAGTAGGCATACACTTTAAGCATCACATTAATGTAAAGCAAAACTTGTGATAGATGTCAAAGAGTGGGTAATATTTCTAGAAGAAATGAGATGCCCCTCAATTATATGCGAGAAGTAGAAATATTTGATGTTTGGGGATTAGAATTCATGGGACCATTTGTACCATCTTTCGAAAAGATATATATTCTGTTAGCAGTGGATTATGTATTCAAATGGATAGAAGTTGTTACTTTACCTTAATGTGATGCTTAATGTGTTGTAAATTTTTGGAAAATGAATATATTTTGTAGATTTGGGATGCCAAGAGTTACCATTACTGATGGGGGCAGTCAATTCAGAAATGCCATAATGGAGAAATTATTAACGAAATATCATATAAATCTTAGGATTGCTACTGCATATCATCCTCACACAAGTGATTTGGCTGAATTATCCAATCGAGAAATTAAAAGAATTATGAAAAATCTGTGAATCCAAGATAAATAGATTGCTCAGTAAAACTTAACTATGCTTTGTGGGCTTATAGGATTGCATACAAAACTCCTCTAGGAATGTCCCCATATAGGCTAATATTTAGAAAAGCTTGTCACTTACCAGTTGAACTTGAGCATAAGGCATATTGGGCTATTAAAGAGTTCAATTATAATTTGGAAGATGCTGGTGAGAAAAGATTATTACAATTAAATGAGCTTGAAGAGATAAAGAATGAAACTTATGAAAGTGCCAAAATTTATAAAGAGAAGATGAAGATGTGGCGTGATCGAAGGATTCCTACTAAAAATTTTCAGCCATGGAAACATGTTTTTCTATATAATTTAAGGTTAAGATTATTTCCAGGCAAACTTAAGTATAGGTGGATGGGCCCGTTTATTGTGATTAAAGTTTATCCTTATGGAGCTGTGGATAATAAAGATCCTAAATCTGAGAAAATCTTTAAAGTGAATGGACATAGACTGAAACCTTATTATATAGGGGATCAGCAAAAGTTTAATGATGGAATGATGTTGGGTCAACCAAAGTAAGCACTGGTTACGTACGGTTGATGAAGTAAAACCAAGCACTTTATGGGAGGCAACCCATAAGTATTAGTGTGTTTTTGTTTTTATTGATGTTTTATGCGTGATTAAGAAAATTGCGATAGTATTTTTGGGACTATTATGTTTTAGTATTGATTTTAAGACTTAAATTAGTGATTTGGACATGTTAAAATAAGAATTTAGATGTTAAGTTAACTTGTGCAAAAAAGTGCACGGGCGCTTAAGCACGACAGTTTAAAAACATGTGCGAAAATTAATATTCTAGAAGGAAAAACAACCTAGAAGTTTGGAAAAATGTGCCAAGGCAGTTTCTAAACGTGTCTAAGAGTTATTTAAAGGATTTAGGTTTATAAGTAGAAAGGTTTAGTGAAGGAATTTTACCCCAAATCATTTCTAGCCCCGAAGTCTAAGAGAAAGATAGATTTTAAGATGATGTCTTCATAGGAGATGGATTTGAAGAAGATGGATGATCCTATGAGGATGAAATTCATTAGTCAAAGTGCATAAGAGATGTATAACAATTTCTTAGCCATTATCATTGAAGGGATATCAAATAAGATCAACAAAATTAGAAATACAATTTCTCTACTGGAGACTAAGGTATTGGAAATTCATGCACAGCTTGAGCATATTCGATGACAATTGAAAATACGATTTAGCCACACTAGTTATATAGAGGAAGCAGATAAAGAGATGTTTCTTAAGCAAAAGTGGATTGAAGAAGATTGCATCAGAGCATGTCACCACCGTCTGTTTTATCAACTTTATATTCTAGTTGCCCTAGGAAAGACTAATGAAAGACCTGAATTAGTTCCTTCTAATGAAGAATGGAATTAAGTTTTATGTTTGTTTTTGTGTGATTAAAGTTGTTGTCTTTAAGTATTTTTAGTGTTTAGCACAAGTTTTAGAGTTTATGTTACTTATGTATTTAATTGTGAATGTGTGTTAAGTGTTTTGTACTTAGGAAAATTTTCTCATCCGAGACTATTCGGAGCGAGAATTAAGTGTCAATAATATTTGCATTTGTGTCTGAATTAATATAAGCTTGTTTTTGTGAAAATTTTGTGTTGTCTTAGCCTTGAATTAAAATAGTTATTAAAGAAAATTTTGAGATAAAGGAGAGTTACGGGATGTTGAAAATAGTCATTTAAGTGCTATGAGACCATTTAGGCGGGGTTGTTGACCTCACTTTTGGTTGATGTTTAATTTTTCCTCTTTAGTAGCCTAAGGTCTAGCCATAGAACTTTCCTATTAACTATTCTTAGAAAAATAGACATGGAACCCTCACCATTAGAAATTTTACCATCTTCTTTACTCAACTTGAAGTTCCACATATTGGTTCTAACCTCTAGCACTTAGTAGGTGGGGTCACTATAAGGGATACTCAAAGATGAGTCACCCCTTAGGACTGCTGGACCTTAGGATTGACCCTGGGTGTTGGTCTGGAGCTAAGGCACTCACTACACTCATCTACACTCACATTCACTCACAACCCTAAACTCAATTTTATAGCCTAGGTCCCTTGATCTTTTTAGGATACTCATGTAGATGATCTCCTAAACCTACCAGCCCTAGAGTTATGGTTTGACTAAGACCACTATGCAGAGGACCCAAAATGGGGTTTTCAATGGTCCATGGCTTGTTGGTGATGTTTGGTACCTCAACTCTACCAAAATACTCATCTTGGCATTTTACTCCTAAACACTCCCAAATTACCAAAATACCCCTCCATAGCCCAAAATTCCAAAAACACCAATAATTCCTAAAAAATCTCATTAAATCTCAAATATTCCTAATTTCATTTTTCTCAACTACCATATGACCCAATTTTGACCACCTTTAACCAAAACCCCCAGATTTGCCTTTAAGGGCCCAAATTTCCCCAAATTCAACCCAAATGTCGATCAATTTGATCTCAATTTGCCCCAATTTTAATCCTAAACTCAAAATCACTCTTGATATGACCAATATAAACCAAATTAAAGCTTAATTAGCCCATGATTTGAGCCCAACTTTGATTTAGGTCAAAACCCCAATTTTGACCATATGACCTAATCTCACCAAATTGAAACCATAGCCTAGTCAATTGGCCCCAATTAATGTTGAAAAATCTTTATAAAATTCTTATACATCAAAATAAACCATCAATTGGCCTTCGTGAAACCTCAAATCCATTTGATTTTGGCCTAAATCCAAAATTTCCAAATTTAGCCCAAAATTGGCTAAGTCCTCAAATTTCACCCAATTGATTGCCTTAACCCACAAATTGACATCCAATTCATGTTGAAGACTCTTCATAGGGTCTTTATTGACCATTTACAATAATCAATTTGGACTTAGCCCATGTCTAACCCAAGCTAGACCCAGGCCTAGTCCAACATGACCAACTTGACTAAAAGTCAAAATTCTCTCAAATTGACCCTTCAATTGAGCTCAAAACCACTTCCATTCTTCACCAAAGTCTTTACTTATGATCATATAAAACAAATGCAACATTTATTTTGGGCAATTGACATGGCTAATCTAGCCCAAACCTAAGTTTTGGTCATTTGCACCCACTTGGACCCATGCACTAANATTTGCACCCACTTGGACCCATGCACTAAATGTGACCTAACCACCCTAAAGTCACAAAATTAACTCCATCACAGCCATTAGTTGAATTTAGTGACCAATCCAAACACCATGAAACCACCTAAATAAATCCATGGATAAAGGTCCCCCAAATCAAGGGATATTATTTCCAAAAAAGCATGTGCTTAAGATATCCTTACCAAAATTAGGTGTTACTGCACTAAATTATTGTGACATATGTTCTCTGAGCTCCTAGCCACCTCCCTCTGGCCGGCCAGCCAGCTTAGTGGCCGAAAAAGCTCAAAACTGAGAGCCACCCCCATGGCACCTCACCTAAATCAAACCTAAAGGCCAGCTCAGCCGAACCAATTGATGGAGATCCTCTGCCCTCCACCTAAGCACCACAATGCACCCAAACTTATGCCCTGAGAGCC
>JXCR01123804.1:8665-19583 GCA_002079205.1 Phalaenopsis hybrid cultivar | reverse complement strand
GAAAAATTATCTTCAAGGAATTTCAAAGGGTAGGACTCTTCAATGAAATCGGACGTAGAGGTATGAAAGGGGATTGATTCAAATTTGAAACATTTTATTGTAGAATCCAGAGGAAGAGGAACTAGGGGATGTCATGGATCCAGAGGAGAACCTCGGTGACTTCCCAAGCTTTCCTAATGTTTGGTTTCAGTTTTGAGGAGAAATATTTGGGTGTTTCATCCTGCCAATTTTATTAGTTAGGGCTTACATTCGTGTGAAATGATCACTCAAATAGCCTGGAAGATGTGAGGATTTAGGTCGTGACAAACGACAACCTCAGAATCCTAAGATGAGTCAGGGCTTATATTATATAGCAGGGCTATACAGAGGCCTAAAGATAAGGTGAGGATTTATGTTGCATAAGTAAGCAACCTCGAATTCTTATGGCTTTATTGTTTAAGTCTAAGGAAGGAAGATTAGTTTAGCTGGGGAAGACAAGTTTTGCTGTTGAAGATGGTCGTGCTGCCTACCATGCTGGCTCCAAGCTCCTTGCCGCGACAAGTTTGAGTTATCTAGTGTGTCAAGTTATAATGTCAAATCAGTTGGCCCTATGGTTGAAGTTCTTTAAATTTTATGAGGGCATATTAAAGTTGATTAGAGCGACACCGGTTAGGATCCTATGGTTCCCTCGTTCCGGCATTGATTTTCTATTGGATTCACTTAGTCCAAATGAGCTTACTAAACCCAACTTAATGAGTTCCATATTTTCATTTAAACCATGGGAAACCTCGTTAGAAACTGTAGGTTACCTCCTCCGAGGGTTTCCCGATCATCCGATAGAGACATCTTAATTAAATTGAAGTTGTGATTTTATGTGATGTTTGTGATTAAATTTTGAGTTGTTTTATATTTTGCATGTTGTGGCGGTGAATTTTATCTTGGTTGATTTTAGTTTTGGTTTTGGGTTATGGTTATGGTTAACATGCAAGTTTATGTAGGTAAAGGCAAGCATGAAACATGTAAGAAAAAGGCAGAAGAAAGACGGTACTATAAATTGTAAAAGTGTACCTGACGAGTCTTCTCGTTCCACCACCTTTGCTCTGAGAAGGGAGGCTTCGATCAGAGGTGCTCAACATGTTCTTTGGGGTCCAAGGAGGCTAAGGATTGAGTCCCTGGTCCTGGTGTAATGCCTAGGTATGAATTCGGCCAAGCTCGATTTCAGGTGTTGGTTTAGAGCTATGGTAGAGTCTCTGTGGATGGGGGATTTGATGGGGCTTTGGCTTCTTTCACTCTTATGAAGGTGTGGGCATAAGCAATTTGAAATTTTGTGGAGTGTGAAGGTGTATTGGGTTATGTCCTGGTTTCCGGCAGGGTTTCAAGCTCAAAATTGAGCTCCGGCAAAGAGAATGGGTGAGGGAAAATGGTTGGAATGCACTGAGGGGATCATAGGGAAGCTCTGTGTGAAGTTTGGAGAGGCCTCTCTAAAGAAATTTCAGCACTTACTTTAACGGCCATGGAGGTGGCTTTTTATAAAAAATGGGGTTATGGTGGCTGTCATGGTCAATTAGGAGGTGTAATGTGGTGCTTAGGTGGAGGGCAGAGGAGCTCCATAGTTTGATTTGGATGAGCTGGCCTTTAGGTTTGATTTGGGTGAGGTGCCATGGGGGTGGCTCTCAGAGCTCCATAGTTTGATTTGGATGAGCTGGCCTCTAGGTTTGATTTGGGTGAGGTACCATGGGAGTGGCTCGGGGTTTTGGGCTTTTTCGAACACTAGGCTGGCCGGCCGGCTAGGAGGAGGTGGTTAGGAGCTCAGGGAACTCAGTGGAATCCATCACAGTAATTTAATGCAAATGTGCTTCGATTTGGCGAAGATATCTTAAGCATGTGCATTTTTGGAAATAAGATCCATTAATTTGGGGGACCTTTGGTCCATGGCTTGATTTAGGTGATTTCATGGTGTTTGGACCGGTCACTAAGTACAACTAATGGCTGTGGTGGAGTTAATATGGTGGCTTTAGGGTGGTTAGGTCACATTTAGTGCATGGGTTCAAGTGGGTGCAAATGACCAAAACTTGGGTTTGGGCTAGGTTAGCCATGTCAATTGGCCCAAATAATTGTTTTATTTGGTGTAGATGATCATAAGGAACAACTTTGGTGAAGGATGGAAGTGGTTTTGAGTCCAATTGAAGGGTCAATTTGAGGGAATTTTGAACTTTAATCAATTTGGTCATGTTGGGCTAGGCTTGGGTCTAGCTTGGGTTAGCCTTGGGCTAAGTCCAAATTGATTATTTTAAATAGTTAATAGGGACCTCATGAAGAGTTCCCAACATGAATTGGATGCCAATTTGGAGGTTAAGGCAATCAATTGGGTGAATTTTGGGGACTTAGCCAATTTGGAGCAAAATTTGGGAATTTTGGATTTAAGCGAAAATCAAATAGATTTCAGACTTCACCAATGCTGATTGATGGTTGATTTTGATGTATAGGAATGTTATAAAGATTTTTCAACATTAGTTGAGGCCAATTGACTAGGCTATGGGCTCAATTTGGTGAGATTAGGTCATATGGTCCAAATTGGGGTTTTGACCCAAATTAACATTGGGCTCAAATCATGGACCAATTGAGTTTGGATTTGGTTTAGTTTCATCCTATGAATAGTGAATTTGAGTTTAGGATTGGAATTGGGGACAATTGAGATCAAATTGGTGGACATTTGAGTTGGATTTGGGGAAATTTGGTATTTATAGGGCAGTTTGAGGCTTTTGGTTAAAGATGGTCAAATTGGCCAAATTGGGTCATATGGTCGTTGAGAGAAATGAAATTGGGAATATTTGGGATTTACTGAGATTTTCTGGGAATTTTTGGAATTTTTGGCTATGGAGGGGTATTTTGATAATTTGGGGGTGTTTTATGTAAAGGGGCAAAAGACCAAGATAGGTATTTTGGTAGAGTTGAGGTACCAATCATCACCAATAAGCCATGGAACAATGGAAACCCCATTTTGGGTCCTCTACATAGTGGTCTTAGCTAAACCATAGCCCTAGGGCAAAGGCCAAGATGGGTATTTTGATAGATTTGAGGTACCAATCATCACCAATAAGCCATGGGCCTGGAAACCAGTATCCCAAAAGATCAAGGGATCTAGGTTTGGACCAATGGAAACCCCATTTTGGGTCCTCTATGTAGTGGTTCTAGCCAGACCATATCCCTGGGCTAGTAGGTTTAGGGGACCATCTTTATGAGTATCCCAAAAGATCAAGGGATCTAGGCTATAAAGCCCCATTTTGGGTCTTCTACATAGTGGTCTTAGCTAAACCATAGCCCTAGGGCTAGTAGTCCATTTTGGGTCCTCTACATAGTGATCTTAGCCAAACCATAGCCCTAGGGCTAGTCGGTTTATGGGACCATCTACATGAGTATCCCAAAAGATCAAGGGATCTAGGCTAGAAATTTGAGTTCAGGCACCATCTACATGAGTATCCCAAAAGATCAAGGGAACTAGGCTAGAAATTTGAGTTCAGGGTTGTATGGGTGCAGATTAGTGTAGTGAGTGCCTTAGCTCCAGACCAACACCCAAGGTCAACCCTAAGATCCAGCAGAGTGCAGATAAGTGTAGTGAGTGCCTTAGCTCCAGACCAACACCCAAGGTCAACCCTAAGGATAGTGTAGATGAGTGTAGTGAGTGCCTTAGCTCCAGACCAACACCCAAGGTCAACCCTAAGGTGCAGCAATCCTAAGGGTGACAAAAGGTCAAGGGATCTAGGCTAGAAATTTGAGTTCAGGGTTGTGAGTGAATGTGGGTGTATATAGATATAGATGAATGCCTTAGCTCCAGACCAACACCCAAGGTCAACCCTAAGGTCCAGCAATCCTAAGGGTTCCAGACCAACACCCAAGATCAACCCTAAGGTCCAACAATCCTAAGGGAGACTCATCTTGAGTGGTCACCAATGGACGCCCACCTACTAAGTATTTAGAGGTTGAGAGGGTGGCTCATCTTGAGTATCCCCCATAGTGACCCCACCTACTAAGTATTTAGAGGTTGAGGCAATATGTGAAACTTTAAGTTGAGTGAAGAAGGGTTTGGAATTTCTAGTGGTGAGGGTTCCATGTCTAGTTTTCTAGGAATAGTCAACAAGAAGTTTGGAATTTCTAATGGTGAGGGTTCCATGTCTAGTTTTCTAAGAATAGTCAATAGAAAATTGTAGAATTTCTAATGGTGAGAGTTCCTTGTCTAGTTTTCTAAGAATAGTCAATAAGAAAATATTATGGCTAGACCCTAGGCTACTAAAGAGGAAAAACTAAACCTCAACCAAAAATGAGGTCAAGAGGCCAACCTTATGAAAATTGATAATGACATAAGATTAATACTGACTCCTAAATCAAATAAAGCTTTTCCATAAAATCGTTCTCTAATAGCACAAGGATATGTAAAACTTTTAGGATCATTAAGTTTTTTAGGAGGCTTTTTCTGAATTATAGTGCTACACTCTTCGCCGAGTGTAACAGTTTCATTATTTACAAACTTCATTTTCTTATTAAGTATATCCTTCATGAACTTCACATAGCTTGACATTTGTTCCAAAGCCTTAAAAAATGGAATGTTTATCATTAATGTCCTCAATATTTCCAAAAATTTCAAAAATTGATTATTTCTATGTTTTTTCTTCAATCTTTGAGTAAATGGAGGTGGTGGTCTTTCTATAGTGATTTTTATTGGCTTAATAGGATTTTCTGACTCAAAATGAAAATCTTCACCAGATTTTTCATTTTCCACCTTATCTTTTTTAACTTCAACTTCTTGTTGAACTCTGTTTTCTAATTTTTTTCACTTCTCAGTTGAATAACATTAATTTTCTCTTTGTTCGGATCTTTAGGATTTACTTCAGCATTACTAGGCAATATTCCTGGAGATCTATTGCTAAGTGCAGTAGCAATACATCCTAATTGATTTTCTATGTTTTCTGATAGCAGATCCTTGACTTTGTAAGTGACTACCCATTTGCAATATCAATTCTCCCATTGATAACTTTTTTACCTTACTCTGCAAATTAGTAAAATCCGAGGGGTAATAAGGTTTATAAGCTCGGTTCCCTTAAGTGTTGGAGTTTCCAAATGGGTTCACAATGTTGTTTCCCCATTGCAGATTTGCAGTATTAGAATTATTATTACTCCAACTAGAATTTGGATGATTCTTCCAACCAGAATTATAATAATTGACATTAGGATTATTAGAAAAAAATTTTATTGCATTTAAAGTCTCATAAGAAGATTGAGATTCTATCATTTGTCCCGATGAGTTTTCATCAAGAACAGGTGCTATCTGAAAATAATTCATTCCATATTGGTCTATCTTCTTTGATATAACAACTATTTGGGCAGCTAAAATAGATATAACATCAGAATCATGTATACTAACTACTCTTTTTGGTTTTACCCTTTTAGAGGGCCATTAAAAATTATTAATTTTCATCTCTTCAATTAATGAATATGCTTCATCGAATGGTTTTGACATTAATGATCCACCAGCAACAACATCAATTATCGATTTAAGAGATCAAACCAACCCATTATAAAAAGTTTGAATTATTAACCAATTTGGCAATGCATGGTGTGGACACTTTCTAAGGAGATCTTTAAATCTTTCCCAGGCTTCATAAATCGATTCCCCTTCAAACTGAAAAAGAAATGTGATATCATTTCTAAGCTTAGCAGCTTTTGAAGGTGAGAAATATTTAGATAAGAATTTTTGGAATAAATCTCCAAATATTCTAATAGTTCATGGTGCTAATGAGTTTAACAACATCTTAGCTTTATCCCTTAATGAAAAAAGGAAAAAGTGTAAGTCTAACGACATCATTTGACACTCCATCATATTTAAATGTAGCACACAATTCTAGAAAACTAGCAAGGTGTAAATTAGGATCTTCATTAGGTGTTCCTCCAAACTGATTATTTTAAACTATTTGGATAATTGAAGGTTTAAGTTCAAATGAATTGACAGCTACAACAAGATTTTGTATACTCAAATGAATTTCATCTGCTGTAGGATTTGCATAATCTCTTAAAGGTCTCTGATGATGTTCATTTTCTTTTCCAGCACTGTTTAATTTGCAAGCCATTTTACTAAACTAATCTTTCTCTATTTGTTATTTTCAAATTTTTCTAACAGTTCTTTCTAACTCAGAGTCATAAGGGACTAAATTTTCAGATCTCACACTATGCATAAACAAACTAAAATAGGTGATTAAAAACAATCAAACACACTTAAATAAGAAAATGTTCAAACTAAACTACAAACACTCTTATTTTATTTTTATTTTTTTTGAAATAAAATACTAATGTTTTCCGTTACTTCCCCGACAACGACGCAAAAAAGTTGACTTGAAATTTATATATAAAAATATTTAAGAAGTTAACAACACTCAACGATGCCAAAAACTTGATGCAGGCATTTTTATAATAAATATGCAATATAATCCCAACAAAAATTACTTTTTATAAAAAAAGTTTATCTTTTAGAACTATATTGATGATGTTCATTTTCATTGATGATGTTCATTTTTATTTCTAAAATTGTTTAAATTACAAGCCATTTTGCTAAACTGATCTTTCTCTTTTTGTTATTTTTGAATTTTTCTAATAGTTCTTTCTAACTTAGAGTCGTAAGTGACTAAATTTTCAGATCTTACACTACACATAAATAAACTAAAACAGGTAATTAAAAAAAAGAAAACACACTTATATAAGAAAATATTCAAACTAAAATACAAACACTCTTTTTTATTTTTTATTTTTTTTGAAATAAAAGAAAATAAAATACTAATATTTTTCATTACTTCCCCAGCAACGGCACCAAAAACATGACACAAGATTTATATATACAAATATTAAGAAGTTGATACTACTCAACGACGCCAAAAACTTGATGCATGCAGATTTATAATAATATGCAATATAATCCCCAAAAAAAAATAATTTTTATAAAAATAATTTATCTTTTAAAAATGTTTTTAAACTGCCAAATCTCTTTTAATATTAATGCAAGTATACGTATTGTTCAATTAATAAATGACTCTAATGGAGTCCTAGATTTCGTTCCCACTGGAGAGTTGAAAAATTGTAAAATAAATTATGAAAATTATTTTATAATAAAAACAAAACAAAATATAAAAGTAAAGTGCAAAGTTTGAAAATTGACTACTCAGGTGAAAGCTAATTAAAATGGAGATGTAAGATTACAAAAATTAAACTAAAGTAAATGCTATACTTTCAAAAGTAAAATTATGAAAACTAAATAAAATTTTTGTCGTGACGGAAAGTTTAAATTTAAGAAAGCATCATTCCCCTTTACAATGAGTATATGGTTTATTAAGAAATTGAAATCATTTGAAAAAATATATGTAAAAACTGTTTTGCGTCAAATAGGATCAATTCTATTCTTTACCCTCTTCTAAGTGCTATAAATAACATTGACTAATCCAGAGTTTGATCCCTAATTCCGTGGTTAGGCTGAGAGGATACTGACTGCCACTCTAGAGCTCCCACAACTCCTTCCCCTCAGGGCTAATAATCTCGCATTAGTTTCCAATCAACTGAACCAAATTGGGGATTTTAATCTGCCAAATTAAAATCTCTAATTCTGCATCCAACAAAAGTATATTTCCCTATTTATTTGCACCCAATCCCATGAATTACATACTCTCCCATGAAATCAAATGTGATTCTCCTATATTGTAGAAATCATATCTCATTTAAGAACATATGTCTCTCAACAAGTTTTAACATTTCAAATGGCCAGATCTAAAAGTAAATGGAGATCGAAGTTCAAATCATCACAAATTATTATCATTTAAAACCATAGAAAATAAAATCTATTCTTAACAAAACTATATCTTCAAAGTTTGGAGAAGGAAAAAGAAAACTACTCAGATTTCATGAGAAAGATACGAGAAAACATGAATTTCATATATAAAAATAAGTTTACAAAAGAAAAGAAATAAATGTACAACTTATCTCACAATCCTTCCCAAGTAAATCCCTAGAATTTCTCTCGAAGCCTTTCTCTCTTTACAATCACTCCCAATTCTCTCTTAGAAATGCAACGAAGAAAATTCGATTCTCTGTCTCTCTCTAACTCACACCACTTTCTCTCTCTTTGTCTCCCACATCACACACCAAAGCCTCTCTCAACTCTATGAAGTCTCTCCTTCAATTTGGACTGCCTCCACTTGAAAGAATTCCCTCCAAAAGTCAACTCTTTTGAATTCAAAAGATGTGTCATTTGATCCAAGAGTCATATCCCTTCATAAAGAATCTTCCAAAGTGTCTAGATGCATTGAATTACTCCATAAGGTGCGTAGAACAAGCACCCATTTAAAAATTCATGCAAAAATTCTCTTGAACTACCTGAATTTGAAAAAGTTGTCTCTGACGCATGATTCCCCGATCTGACGCATCATGCAACAACTCACTGGATTTTGGTGCATGATGCGTTGATCTGGTGCATGATGCCCCATAATGCAAAATTAGTTATTTTTGCTTCAAATTTTGCCTTTATTGTCATGTTTGCTCCAAATGCCTAAAAATGATATACTTGCAACAAAAATACAAAAATATCATTCTTTAAAATGCAATATCACAAAAAATATGCATAAAATATGTACTTAAAATAGTATATTATTTTGGTGTATCGAAAGGTACTGACTTACTTCAAACATAAACCAATCCATGATTTTATCCATGAAGATTTGAATAGAATTCATTCCAGATAGATATAACAACGGTGACATTGGTGTAACAAAACTCTTCCCATCAACTTTGCACTATAGTTGGCTCTACCTAACCTCTGGGCATGATAAATCCTCTTTCTCTAATCAACTTCTTCTTTACCAGAGTTCTATCATGAAGCCTTTGCGCATCCTTGCTTATGAAACTTTTTTGATCAAAATCTCCATGAGTTGAACTCGCCAGAGCAATAAAATCCATGAATCTTGAAATGTGATGACATCTCCAGACTTCCTTCACTTCCATAAGCCTCTAATTGATGAAGAACAAAATGAAATGAAAATTGTAGGGGGTTTTTAATGGAGAAAATTTTCATAAAAACTGAGAAGCTGCCATAATCGCAATTCAGTAACTGTGGCACCTAAGCGCCAAATTTGGGCACCTAGGCGCCATACTCTCTGTATGCTGGAGCCTAGGCGTCAGATCTTGACGCCTAAGTGCTAGTGCACAACTGAACACTGGTTCACCTCAGGTCCAAATACACATCCTAACATCCCATAGGTCTTGAAATAAAGCTTTTTAAGTAGTAACATAACATGTGTGACTCTCAAACATAAAATACAATCAAGAAAACACATACAATAAAATCTCAACAAACCAAAATTAATCTACTCAAATAACTACGAGTTACCTCCCACAAAGCGCTTGGTTTAAATAGTCCGCCCGACATATTCACTACTCACTCAGGTTGACCCAACATTAAAGTTTCATTAAATATAGATCTACTTGCATCAAAGTAAGGATTTCACCTATGTCAATTAGTTTAAAAATTCTATAATTTTTCAGATCCTTGATATTCATAACACCATATGGATAGACTTTTGATACACCAAAACAAACATGTTTTTTTTTAGTATATATTTTATGCATTTTTTGGTGATATTGCACTTTAAAGAAGGATATTTTTGTGTTTTTGTTGCTGGTATATCATTTTTAAAAATTAGGAGCAAAAGTAACATAAAGGAAAAAATTTGGAGCCAAAATAGTGAATTTTGGGAATCTGGCGCTTGGTGCGCCGTTTGACAGAGCCTTGGCGCATGATGCACAATATTTAAAATATCATGCACCAGAGACAACATTTTGCAGATTAAGGCGGTTTGAGAAAAATTTTGCATGGATTTTCAATGGGACACTTGTTCTAAACACATTTTGTAATAATTCAATGCGTCCAGACACTTTGGAAGATTCTTTTATGAAGGGATGTCTCTTAGATCAAATGACACATCTTTTGAATTCAAAAGAGTTGACTTTACGAGAGAATTTTGAATTTCTTTTGAAAGGAGACTGCCTAAAATAAAAGAAGAAGACTTCAAAGAGTTTGTGGGTGACGTGAAAGGGGGTTGGCATGAAATGCAAGAGGAAGAGATGGAGAGAGAAAGTCAAGGGCTTGGAGATTTTCTTCTAGGGTTGTAAGAGGAGAGAGAATGTAAGAGATTTCTTCTTCACTACACTTCTAAGAGAGAATTGAGAGTTCTTGTAAAGAGAGAAAGGCTTGGAGAGAACTTCTATGGATTTTCTTGGGATAGATTGTGAGATAAGTTGTGTCTTTTATTTTACTTTTTTTGTAAACTTATTTTTATATATGAAATCTATGTTTTGTCGTATCCTTCTCATGAATTCTTAGTAGTCTTCTTTATCCTTCTCCCTACTTTGAAATATGGTTTTTCGAAGAAGTAATTTTTTTTTCTATGGTTTTAAATGTTAATAATCTATGATGATTTGAACTCCGATCTTCATTTACTTTTCGATCTGACCAATTCAAATGTTAAAATATATTAAGAAGCATATGTTCCGAAAGAGCTTTGATTTCTACAACATAGAGAGAATCACATTTGATTTCATGGGAGAGTATGTCATCCATGGACTTGAGTGCAAATAAATAGAGAAATATACTTTATTAGATGCAAAATTAGAGATTTTAAGGTGACATATTAAAATCACCAACTTGGTCCAGTTGATTGGAAACTGACGCAAGATTGTTAGCCCTCAAAGGAGAGAGTAGTGGGAGTGACGGCCAGTATCCTCGAAGCCTAACCACAGAATTAATGACCAAACTCTGAATTAGTCAATATTCTTTATAGCACTCCGAAGAGCGTAAATAATAGGATTTCTCCTATTTGGCACAAAACAGTTTATATATATATATATATAT
>JXCR01123803.1:0-19451 GCA_002079205.1 Phalaenopsis hybrid cultivar | reverse complement strand
TTTAGAAAAATATGAAATCAAACTGATCCCATATCTTTCAAAGATTAAATGAAAGAGCACTACACCTCAAGCCATGTATCTATCCCAAAAGATAAAAACAAGACTTGAGGGTGAGGCTCGATCAAATAAACTAAGAGATATATGGCATCTATTTGGTCTGTGAAAAATCATTTTATTTGCCAACAAGTTCCCATATTTAATACAAAGAATTAAATAGAGTTTCTATTAAGCTGGATTCAGAAAAGCTTCCTATAAGGGCAAGTCCACATAGTTAATTACATCTTAGATGACCGAAGTCACCTAAAAAAACTCTCGATAAAAATCATAGATCCTAAGGAGAACCTCGGTGACTTCCTAAGCTATCCTATAGTTTGGCTTCAATTTAGAGGAGAAATTACATAAGTGTTTCATCCAGTCAATTTTTATTTACTTAGGGCTTACATTTATGTGAAACAATCATACAAACATCCAGGAAGATGTGAGGATTTAGGTCGTGACGAACGACAACCTCAGAATCCTAAGACGAGTCAGGGCTTAGATTGTACAACAGAGCTGTACAAAGGCCTAAAGAAAAGTTTAGGATTTATGTTGCATAAGCTAACAACCTCAAAATTCTATGGCTTGTTATTTAATTTTAAAGAGTGGCTTAGCAGATGAAGACATGCTGTGTTGTTGAAGATGGTCATGTTGCCCACAATGCTAGCTTCAAGCTCCTCGCCATGACAAGTAAGTTTTCTAATGTGTCAGGTTATAATGTCAAAACAAATGTCCCTATGGTTATGGGTCTTTAAATATTATGGGGGATATTAAAGTTAATTAGAGACACTGATTAACATCCTAGGGTTCCCTCGTTCCGGCATCACTATTTTCAATCGAATTCACTTAGTCCAAATAAATTTAATAAACTTATCTTAGTGAATTCCGTGCTTTCATTTAGATCGTGGGAATTCTCGTTAGCAACCGTAGGTTACCTCCAGCGAGGTATTCCTGATCATCCAATAGAAACATCTTAATTTAGTTGCAATTATTGTTTTGTGATGTTTGAGATTAAATTTTGAGTTGTCTTATATTTTGAATGTTGTGGCAGTGAATTTTATCTTGTTTGATATTAAATTTGGTTTTAGTTTTATGGCAATCCTAGCAGTTTTAGTTTTCATGCAGGGTGACATCGTTGTTAAGCATGCAAGCTCAAGACAAGAAGTACAAAAAGGTAAATGCATTAATTTAAAAGTGTACCTCCCAATTCTTCTAGCTCCACCACCCGAAAGGTCAGTACTTGCAAGACATGTATATAATTTCATAGGGAATTTACATTTCAGGAGTATATGAAGGTTTAGCTATCAAATCCCAAGTTATGATTTTATTGTGTCTCAGAGGATCCTAGTGGATGATTTTAGAACAAAAGTATGACAAGTCTTGTTTGCCCTTCAGAATGTCCAATAGATTTCAAAGTGCTCGGAGCATGACCCTAGATCACTTTGAAGATCTCTTGAAATGTTATGAGTTCTTTTTTGGACTTATGATATTGTTCCATTAATCATCCGAGGATAAATTGTGTCTACCCCGTTGCTCAGTGAGACCTGATAATTTAATTATCCCCAAGATAGGGTACTTGATCAATCAATTGATGTTCCCTTTAAGCGTTATGTGAGTGAGTGCCCCTAAGGCAAGTTTTAGTCATTTAAATGTTGTGGCGCCCACAATTAAGGTCAGGCTTGTAGAGTATAAAGATATTAATCACCAATCATATTATCTTATGAATCCATTCATTTGAGTTTAAGCAGTAAGCTTAGGTCACTACTAAGCATTTAACAATCATGATAAGTGAAATGTTGATTATCAAAAATTTTGATTTAAGTGAAATATATCCTTATTGAATGATCACAACATCCTCAACTTTGTGCTTAAGAAAAGTAAATTATAATCTTTTCTATCTTAAGCCCATCACTTAAGAATCATTTGATCTTAATTGACTTCCAAATCATGAAGATTAGGAGGATTATGATTTTGTTGATGTTGTGCAAGGGTGGTGAGTGGGTTTCTACCTTTTTAATCTCATTGTATTTCATTCAGCCAAACATATTTATTAAAATCAAAATTACCCATTTTTCCCTTGGTTAATACTAAATTTTGATTAAGGCACCAAAGTCTAAAATGACTACTTTGCCCTTGGGACACTTCACCTCATAACTCATTACACACAACTCAAATGACTTTGAGGGTTTAAAGTGTCATATCCATGAGGTAATTACAATATCTAGAGGAGAATATGTGGACCTCTCAAAATTTAATTTGATTTAATTATTTATTTGAGCTTAGAAAATATGATTCTTTAGAAATTGATTTATCTGACTTTTCAAAATAAAGTTTTTATTTACGAGAAAATTATTAGAGGTTTCCTTCAATGAAAGAAATACTTAGAAAAAAATTCATGATTTTTTGAAATAAATTATTATAATTATTTTATTGGGAGAATAAGGAAAATCCACTTTTAAGCATTTTAAAATTTATTTTTAACTTAGGAAAATTAGGAAAAATATTTTAATGAGTCCCAAGTGATCAGAGGATAATTAAGCATATTTTGAAATGATTTGACATTGTTGGGATTTTGAATTAGTTTAAAATTCAAAATAAGACTTGAAAATCAAGTATTTTCTAAAAAGCAATTTTAATTTTTCCCAAGTTCCACTGATTACAGAAAACCATTTTTCATAATTTTTAAAGTGTATTTAATTTAATATAATTATTTTTGTACGGAAAAATATGGTTCCTTAGCAAATAAACTTTAGTATATGAACTTAATCAAATAATTTATAAATTTTTACAGTGAGTAAACATGATTTTTATGAATAATGTGGACTTGATTTTGTCAATTTTTTATAAGTACATAATTTATCAAAATACATACAAGATATTTATATTTAATTAAATATAGAAATTTACAGAATAATTCAAAATATCATGATATTTTTCCTAGACTTCTCTGACCACAGCAAACCTACTAAAGTTATTCCCATAATTTTTTAAATGATATTTTGATTTAAATAATTAAAATAGCAAAAATGGTCACCTTAGCTTGAAAATTAGGTCTAGAAGCATAGAGATATCCTCTGACCATGGAAAAATCAAAAGACATGGTTTGTGTCATGAGGAATGAACCATCAAATTTTCAAGCCATGGTGAGTAATATTTAGTCATTGAGAATTTAAATACCACATAGAGTATTTAACTCATTAAAAATCAGGGAATAATAAAATAATTTTTATTTTAGTACACATTATTCTCCTCTGTTCACTGAGCAAGTGTGTATTTTTTTTATTTTTATGATTTTTCTATGAAAAGTTATGAATTTTTAAAGATTAGATATTAAAATAAATAAAAAATACCCTATTTATCTACTTATCTACGCGGCGCGAACTCATCCTCGTCTGCTCTGAAGTCTCCACGTGGCGCTCCGCCATCTGACACTTCCAGCCACGTAGCAGACTTGTCAGCCCGCGGTTCATGTACCCTATCTTCGTTCGGCTTCATCAGGATCGTCCAATGGATAAAAGTGCGATCGGATGACATCTATTCATCATACCCAAGTGACCTAACTCATAAGTCGTTCACACTAAAACCTTAAGATCTTCGCCTAGACTCAACCAAATTGGATGGGGTTTGTTTCTAAACCTTCATCTACTCAAGACGGACACATATATACAGTTAATCATGTATGAAATCAAGCTATTACAAATGGAGAATCAAAATAAGATCAGATTAGGGTTGAGGTTCAATATCTTTGTCTAAGAGGGGAGGTCTCAATCAGATGGTTAAGGTAGCTTCTATTGGAACCAACAAACCTCCAGATGAAGCCTCAAGCTCTGGTGAATTTTCTAGGTATGATTTTGAGCATGATAGTGTTCAAGTGTTGATCTAGAGTTATGCTAGAGGCTATTTCAGAGGGGGCTTTTTGGTGCATCAACTTCTTTCATTGTGGGGATGGTGAAGTTTGGTGCACTGTGGTAGAGTGGAGACATCTGTCCTGGTTTTAGGGAAAATTTCAGTGGAGAAATTGCCTCTAAAGGGCTGTTATCAATGGCTGAGAGCAAGGGAATTGCACTTGGGATGGTTTGAAGAAGCTCTGGTGAGAGTTTGGGAGAGTTTCCTTAAGGTTCCAAGAACTCCCTTCTTTTGTTGTGGAGAGCTCCATGTATAGCCATGGCTGTCTGGCGGAGCTCAGAGCTGAGAATTGGGTGCTAAAGCTTGCTGAGGTGGAGGGAAGAAAGACTCTAATGGCCAAGGGAGTGAGCCAAGTCAGTGAAGTTTAATTTTGGGTTTTGGTCTTTTGGGGATCCCTTGGGCTGGCTCTTTTCGGTGGCTGAGGAGGTGACTAGCAAGAGTATGGTCACTTCCTTGCTCATTGAGGCCAGAGGGTGCTTAATGATGATTAACTCTTAAGGGTAAGTAATGATTGCCAAGATATTTGAGTTTAGGTCAAATATGGGGTGAAATCCCTTAAATGGTCCATAGCTCATCATGGCTAGTTTAGGTGGGTTTATCCTGGTCTATAAGATGTATTTGGTGGCTATGGTGTCATTAATTTGGTGGTGTAAGCATGGCTAAGTCAATATTGGTGCATGGGTCAATTTGGGTCAAAATGGCTACAAGTTGGGTCTGGGTTAGGCTATCCATGACATTGAGCTCAATTGATTGATCAACATTATGTATATGATTATCATGAATGTTTTTTGTGAAGTATTGAAATAATTTTGATTTCAATTGGAAGCTCAATTATGAGGATTCTGTGATTTTTTTCAATTTAGGCATGTTGGACTAGACTTGGGTCTAGGTTTGGCTAAGGTTGGGTTAGGTCCAAATTGATGATTTAAAATGGTCTATAGGAATGTCATGAAAACTTTTAAACATCAATTAGGTGTCAATTTTGGGGTTAGGGCATTCAATTTGGTGAGATTTGAGGACAACCAATTTGGGGATTTTGAATGTGGGTGGAAATTCGGTGAAATTTAGGCTTGGCTAAGTCCAATTGAAGGTCCAAATTGTTGTGTAGGATTGTTATGAAAATTTTAGGATTCAAATTGGGGCAAATTGAGTAGGCTATGGGGTTCAATTAAGTGAGGTTAGGTCATAGGGCCAAAATTGGGGGTTTTGATTTGGATCAAAATTGAGCTCAAAGCATGGGTCAATTAGGCTTGGATTTGGTTTGGATTGATCATATGAAAGTTGAATTTGAGTTTATGATTCAAATTTAGGGAAATTTGGCCCAAATTGATGGGCATTTGAAGTGAGTTTGGGTAAATTGAGCTTTTCAAGGCATTTTGTGGGTTTTGGTAAAAAAGGGTCAAATAGGTCAAATTAGGTTCAATTGAAGGGTCCAAATGGGTTTTGGAGACATGTGAAGTGTTTTTGGATGTTTTGGGAAAGTTTGGGGTGCCAAGGATATTTTTCAAATTTTGGCAAATTTGAGGGTATTTTGGTAATTTTGGATTTTTTTGGTGGATTTGGGCAATTTGGGCTTTTTGAAATGGTTTGAAATGTTTTTCAAAGAATTTTGGGTATTTTGGATGAATTTAAGAATTTTGGTCAAATTTAGGATTTCCAGGGCATTTAGGTAGTTTGGGTGGATTTGGGAGCAAAAGGCCAAGTTGGATATTTTGGTGGAATTAGGGTGCCAACCACCTTATATGAGATATGGACCAATGAAATACTCATTTGGGTCCTCTATGCGCTGGTCTTAGCTAAACCCTAGCCTAGGGCTAGTGGGTCTAGGGGACCATCTACATCAATCTCCCAAAAGATCTACATCAGAGCTAATTATGGACCATCTACATCAGTCTCCCAAAAGATCAAGGGATTAAAGCCAACAATTTTGGGTTTAGGGTTGTAAGTTGAAGTGTATTGTGCAGGTGAGTAAACTAGCTCTAGACCAACACCCAGGGTCAAACCTAAGGTCAATCAGTCCTATGGGGACTCTCTTTGAGATCCTCCATACTGACCACACCTACTAAGTGCTTGAGGTTAGGACCAATATGTGGAACTTCAAGTTGAGGAAAGAAGAGTTTAGAATTTATAATTGTGACGGTTCCTTTTCTAGTTTTCTAGGAATAATCAACAGGAAAGTCCTATTGGTAGACCGTACGCTACCGAAGAGGGAAAATTAAACCTTAACTAAAAGTGAGGTCAACAAATGGACCCCGAATAGGTGGGGTGTGCTGGGCAGGCACACCGCACATATTGGCGTTGATCGACAAGATCAATAAAACCAACATAGACATCTAAGCCAATAGACCTAGAACAAGGTGGAGAATCGAGTGCTAGCTATTCCTTCTAGGGAATTAGAAAGTGAATATCTGATTGAAATCAAGGAGTTGGAACACCCATTGAGGATTGGAGAGTGGGTTTGAAATTATCAGGTTTCAGGTGTTTTTGGAGGAGGTGCGTCAGTATTTAGGTACTGACTCCGAGGTGGAAATTGAAACTTAGACATCAATTCCAAAAAGGTAGAATCAGAATTTAGTTACCAATCTAGAAAAGGAGGGAACCAAAATTTAGGTACTGATCCCGGAATGAGAATTGAAATTTAGGTATCAATCTCAGAAAGAGAGTCAGAATTTAGGTATCTACCTCAAAAGGTAGGAACTAGAATTTAGGTACTGATCCCATAATGAGAATTGTAGTTTAAGTATCAATCTCAAAAAGAGAGTTAGAATTTAGGTACCAACCTCAAAAGGTGGGAATCAAAATTTAGGTACTAATCCCAGAATGAGAATCAAAATTTAGGTATCAATCTTGGAAAAGAGGGAATTAGAATTTAGGTACTGATCCCGGAATGAGAATTAAAATTTAGGTATTAATCTCAGAAAGAGAGTTGGAATTTAGGTACCGACCTCAAAAGGTAGGAATCAGAATTTAGGTATTGATCCCAAAATGAGAATTGAAATTTAGGTATCAATCTCAGAAAGAGAGTTGGTATTTAGCTACCGACCTCAAAAGATAGGAATCAAAATTTAGGTACTGATCCCAGGATGAAAATTGAAATTTAGGTATCAATCTCAGAAAGAGAGTCAAAATTTAGGTACCTACCTCAAAAGGTAGGAATCAGAATTTAGGAACTGATCCCAAAATGAGATTTGAAATTTAAGTATCAATCTCAGAAAGAGAGGCAGAATTTTGGTACCGATTTCAAAAGATATGAATCAGAATTTAGGTACTGATCCCATAATGATAATTGAAATTTAGGTATCAATATCAAAAAAGAGGGAATCAGAAGTTAGGTACTGATTCTGGGATGAGAATTGAAATTTTGGTATCAATTCCAAAAGAGAGAGTCGGAATCTAGGTACCAACCTCAAAAAGTAGGAGTCATAATTTGGGTATTGATCCCAAAATGAGAATAGAATGACATGTTCCATTTAAGGGGGTCTTATACCAATCTCAAAGACATGTGTAGAGAATCAGATGTTGTGTTCCATTTAAAGGGGTCTTATACCAATCTCAAAGAAATGTGTGGAGAATCGGATGTCGTGTTCCATTTAAGCAGGTCTTATACCAATCTAAAATACATGTGTGGAAAATTGGATGTCGTGTTCCATTTAAGGGGGTCTTATATGAATCTTGAAAATATGTGTCACATTTAGGGAGGAAAGCTCTGGGACTCACATCCCACCCAAGGGGTAGCAGGAAAAGAGTTAGCATCTTGGTACTGTTCCTGAGAACAATATGAAAACAGTGTAGAGAATTTGTGGTGTTGAACTCATAGATATGTGTTATGTGAGGATAGGTATTGATGAGAAAAAATTGTGAGATTTATTGCAGAATATGAAATTCTGCAGGGACTGTGATGAAGTTTAGTGTGGACAAAGCAATCGTGTTGCGCGAGCTAAGAGTAAGAGACCCCAAAATCGAGAGAATCAACTCAACATATTTATTTTCTTTTCTTGTTATCTTTATCACATTTAATTATAAAAAATATATTTTCAAAATACAATTTTTGTTGGTTGGTTCTGAAAAGAGAGTATTTTAGTTAAATTTTATTAGTATCAAGTTTTTATTGTTCTGTTCTTCGTTCATGGTTGTTCGGAACCAATGTATGGTTTTGTTGCTCTTTATCTATCGCACAAAAGGGCAATTAAACAAACAGAATGAATTTTGAGAAAGAAATTTCATTGATTTGCTTCAAACAGGTGTTATAAATTGAACATAAATTGAAGCATCAAAAAGGACAATATGTTGAACGCATCTAGAGTACATCTAAAAATATCTCATGCTAGGTACATATCATAAGTTGAGCATATCTGATACATGTATCATCATATTTTTTGTGTCAAAATGTAGTACAAAAATTTATCCCCTGATTGTCCATCCTCAGTGGAGGGAGCTCCCGATCGAGCTGACCTACTAAACCACGCTTTAGGACAAGAGTTCTCTTTGCATGTGCTTAGAGGTGCAACCCTCTCATAGCTCATAAGGCTGTAACTCTTCTAGTTTTGGATCTAGTTGGAATCCATATGACATCTTGCTGCTATCCATTCTTCTGAAAGTTACAAACACCCTGCGGTGTCGTACCCCTGGAATGCAGTGTTTGACGATGTCTGTTCCATTTCCTTTAAGAATAGTATTGAACCCACCGATAGCGGAATCTTCATGGATCCTCTAAACTCACCAGGGTAAATGACTTCTATTTCTTTCCCGAACAAGATACTCTTACTCATGAAGGAGACAATGAAAAAAGGTCTCATGAAATCATGATGGTCTAGATATGTGTGAATGCAATCACCTTCATTGTAAATGTGTATAATGCAGCTATTAGAAATGCAATTGATTGGAAGTATGCTCCATCGAACTATCCTCTTGATCATTCACTTTATCATAGGAGGTAAGCGATCCACTTTATCATGTCTTAAAATCCCCGAGGGATTTCCTTGTCTGACTTTTGTGAAATTATAACAACAACCACATTGTATGGTGATTCTGCTTTTTCCACGCATCCATTTCCGTGGTTCAGAATAATTTCATTCCATCAAATGTCCCGCTTAACCTCTATCCCTTAGGTTGAATATATAGTCGAGAATGCTTCTTTCATCACTTTCAGAGAAGACTCTGGTGTACAGCTCCAAGCCCTCTAGTATTTTGACGAATCTTCCTTGAACATCTTCATAAAATTCAAATTCCGTTTTCTTTACTTTACTTATTTTGTAGTGCTCTATCGTGGTGATGATCGGCGGTTGTCAAGGATGCTCCCTCATTTCAATATCAGCAGGAATCCATGTTGGTGTTGTCCCTGTATCTAGCGGAATATATGATTCCTCTATTAAGTGATCAGTGATCTGAAATCCATCATCAGTGGACATGTACTCCTCCAAATTACTGTACCTCTCTAGGTGGAGGACATTGCTGTCCGGGCATTCCACTAATGCCCCTATAGCTGGTATCCGTGAGGGAATCTCGGTATTGCATGTTGGGCAACCCGCATAAAGCTCATCGGGAACTTCTGGTATCGTCGGCTCTGGAGTGAACTTGAACTCATTCTCTGTGACTGGCAAGCTAGAGGAAGTCTCTCTCATGTTTGGATCGTAGACTTTCCCCTCAGGAATCAAGGTAAGCAAGTTTTCTGCCTCATTCTGGCTTCTTCTTTCTTCACACAGGAAAGTTATACGTTTTCGATGACTGGCATTTCTTTGTTGCGTCCTTTGTAGCGGTGCATCTGTCAGTCTTTCATCATCAGCAGTGACTAGGCCTCCAGTCGGTGCAGTTATCATAGATGGCAGGTGACTAGTCCCCTCCATTGGATCGTGTTACATTATCACTTTCTTCCCCTTTAGTGAGGAATCTTCCTTACTGTTGACCTTCATCAGTGATGGTAGCCCTTCTTTGTCTCGACAGCTAACCACGTCCATCGGGGGACCCTCATTGTCTACATTGACTTAACTGAAATCCATGTCGAAGTCTATGATGCCACCCTGCATTGCCCTTTCCTCGTTAAGTGCGAGATTCCAAACATCTTTGAAAAAAAAATCAGCCTCCGTCCTGACATTTTCCCTGCAGACGAGTGGAAAAACATCAGTGCGCTGAAATTTAGCAGGAACAAGAACAAAATAAAGTGTTTTTTACGCAAAATTTTAGTTTACGTTGGTGAGAAGATCATTTATTTATGTATATATTTTGTTTAATTTTGTAATATATTAAACTTAAAAGTAGAAAGAAGAAAATCAAAGTATGTAAATTTAAAAATTTTCATTTTATTGAGGTTAATTTTATTACAAAATTTTTGTACTCGGTCACAGACGTTTAACCAAATAAATAACCCAAAACTATTGAAATTTTAAAATTTTAATTCAAGCAATGTCAAGTAGCATAGTACATCTTCAAGTATCTTCTCTTGATCAACTACATGGCTCTTTTGCCTCGGAAATCTACCAGCTGGTAGGCTCCTCCTGAGTAGACTTTTTCTATGACAAATGGCCCTTCCCAAGTTGGCTCAAATTTTCCACCTATCTTGCAACGTACAAGAATAGGCCTTTAAAGCACAAGTACGAGATCACCAATTTTGAATATCCTTGAGCAGACCAATCTGCCATAAGCCTGTACCTTCCTCGCTTGATAAAGCTCCAGATGTTGTTGTGCTTCTAGTTATTTTCCTTTGAGCCTTTCCAATTCTTCAAGTCTGAGTTTTGCACTTTCTTCTGTTGTAAATAGATTGGCTACAACAACTCTGACAGATGGCATATGGACTTCTAACGGTAGTACGGCCTCATACCCATATACGAGCATGTAGGGTGTACACTGAGTGGGAGTCCTGAACATTGTCCGATAGGCTCACACAGCTTCTAATAATTTGTTATGCCAATCTCTTTTTTTTTCATCTAACGTCTTCTTGAAAATCTGTACCAGTGTCTTGTTGAAGGCCTCTATAAGGTCATTTGCCCTGGGATACTAGATTGTAGAGTACCTGCAGTCTATTCCATGTCGTCTGACGAAGTTGTTGATTTTAGTGCACTTGAAGACTATCCCGTTGTCAGAAATTATTCTCTGTGGAACTCCGAAGCGGTAGGCGATTCAACTTTTGAAAAATTGAAAGACGTTCTATGTTGTAACCTCTTGTAACGGCACTGCCTTTGCCCATTTAGAAAAATAATCTGTAGCAGCGAGTATGAATATGTGTCCTTTAGAGGATGGAGGGTCTATCAGACCTATTATGTCCGTCCTCAACACTTGAGTGGCCACGAGGCAATTGTTGGGAGTAGCACATTCAGAGGTTGGTGTAAGACTACCCCATGCACTTGGCCCTGGTGACATCTTCTGATTGTATCAATGTAGTCAGACATCATGTCGACCAATAATATACGAGTCTCTTGATCTTTATTTTCATCTTTAGCTCAGACTGGTGAGCGCCACACAATCTAACATGTACGTCTTTGACAATATTTTGTGCTTCTGCTATGCTCAGCATCATAGCCACATCAAGTCAAATGATCTTCTTTAGAGGACATTGCCTACTAAAGTGTATGAAATAGCCCTTCTTATGATGTGGTGTGTTGTTGGCTTGTATTCTGGTAGTTTTCCAGTTTACAAATATTCTATTAATGGCTTATGCCAATCTTTGTTGCTATCAGGAACTGCAATCATTGTTTCTTTTTCTTTTCCAAGCTTGTGTAGATTTTTTAGGTCAATTCGAGATAAAACCTGTCTTCCTTGTACTGTGATGTCAATGGAATCCTCCAAAGGACACACCAATTCTTTCACAAGTTTTGATAAAGCATCGGCATGGTCATTATGTCCCCTAGGAATCCAATAAAAAGTTACACTAGGAATCTGCTCGAGCAGCTTAATTATGTACCGATGGTATTCTGCTAACCTTGGTTTCAAAATCTTGTATTGTCCGATGACTTTTTGAATGAAGAGTTGTGAGTCACCATAGATGGCAATATCTATTATATCTATTGAGCTTGCCAATTCCAATCTGATGATTAGCGCTTCATATTCTGCTTCATTTTTGGTACATGGCTTTGTCAGGTGGTAGAAGAATCTCAGCATACCTTTATCTGGCTTGATGAAGGTTAAACCAATTCTTGGTTTTCCTGGTATAACTATGACTAATCATTTGTCTTTTCTGGCTGATGAAGCTCCGTCGAAGTACATCTCCCAGCATTGCGCACTGAAGAATTTCATTTGTAATACTTATTCATCTGGTAATTTGTCATTAAGAGGGGACTGCTGGAAGTGGGTGTGCAACGAGAAAATCTTCTAAATTTTTTCTCTTGATAGCACGGAAAGGAACAAAAATTATATCAAATTACAACAAAATCATCAACCATCCAGCTTGACATCCAAAGAGTATTGGTCGGGTCATCAAATATTGCAACAGATTAATTTTTGAAATGAGGGTAATTTTACGAGAAAGCATGTAATGTCTGAGCTTCTGGGCGGCGAAAATCAAAGCTAAGCAATGCTTCTTAATAGGTGGATACCTTATCTTCGTCGGTATTAGATGACAACTTAAATAATAGAGTGTGTTTTCCTTACCCTTGTGATTGATTTGGGCTAAGATGGCTCCAAAAGTCATCTAAGACCGCAGTGTAAAGTATCAACGATTTTCCCGGGATAGGGGCTGCCAAAATAGGAGGTGTCATTAAATTTTGTTTAACATCCTCAAAAGACCGCTGGCATTTCTCTTCCCATACAAATTTGGAATCCTTTTTAATCAATGTCGATAAGGGCTGACACCTACCTAAGAGATTAGAAATAAAGCGTCTCAGATATGTCAACTTTCCTTGGAAAGAACGTAGTTGTTTCGAGGCTTTGGGTGGTGGCATTTCTAAGATAGCTTTAATCTTATTTGGGTTGATCTCGATTCCCTGATGACGAACAACAAATCCTAGAAATTTCCTGGAGGTAACGCCGAAGGCACACTTTAAGGGCTTCATCTTAAGGTTTTCTTAATCGTTCGAACACAATCTCAAATCGTACAAATGGTCTATTTTTTGTTTACTTTTGATGGCCAAGTCATCCATGTAGCATTCCACTTGGTTGTAAATGAGGTCAATCTTTGTCATAGCTCGTTGATATGTTGCTCCAGCATTCCTCAACCCAAATGACATCATTGTGTAACAAAAAATTCCAATCAGTGTTCTGAATGCTGTAAGTAATGCATCCTCGGGAGCCACCTTGATTTGGTTGTATCCCGATGATCCATCCATAAAAGAGAAAATTTCATATGTTGAAGCGGTATCTACCATCATTTCCGGTATTGAAAAGGAAAATTCATCCTTTGGATACGCTTTGTTCAAATCCTTGAAGTCGACACATACACGGATTTATTCATTTTTCTTCTTAACTGGCACAATGTTAGCTAACCATGTGGGGTATTGCTCCTCTTGCATGAAGTTAGCGTCTATTTACTTCTTCACCTCGCAATGATTTGCTGCTCTATCTCCAGCGCATTCTACTGGGAGCTTGTTTTATTGAGGTCATATCTTTGTCCTCTCCGAGTTTATGAACCGCAACCTCTGTTGACAGTCATGACATTTCATCATAGCTCCATGCGAAGTCATCTTTAAATTTTTTTAACAGTTTAATCAATTCTAAAGATTCGTCATCATTGAGTAGATAACTTATAAATGTAGGTTGGGGCTGCTCTTCCGTCTCGAGGTTAATTTCCTTTAGTTCATCAACAGTTGACTTGCTTTCTTCCTCAAATTCTAACGGAGCATTTTCTATCAGCAGATAAGTAGAGTCATCCTCCACATCGAGGCAATCCTCTTCCGATTCACTAGAAACAACCATGTAAAATTCTGAATCATCGACTGGTCCTACTGTACTAAATTCGAGACCCCCCCTCTTTCAAGTTGGGAGTTCAACTTTTAACATCCCATAATTTTTCAAAAAGTTGCAGTTCACATTTTGGTATTTTTTTGGCAAATGTCCTTGTTGAATTAATTTTTGTACACAAACCGAAAAGTAACCAAAAGGTAATTCCATTAATTTATTTGGATCCTCATCCAAATTTACATGATTTTCAAGATTAGTAGATATAGAAGCATGATAAAATTTGATCAGCTTTGAACTAGTGCTACGGACCTCCTTGACCTCTAAACTCTCAACTTATTGAGGGAGAATCTGAGTAAGGGTCATGGTGTTCACATCGTGGTTTATCCAATCATACATTGTCTCATATTCACTTTTCTCTGTGTCTTTTAAGGATATCTTGTACTGAGGTTTCTTCTGTTTTGTCATCATTATTTTATCCTTAGAACTTTCTTCATCATCAATGTTGATAGTCGGCCTAGTCCATTCAATAATTAATTTGGGTCTTATTCATCAACGTCCCCAGCCTTGTCCTCAAGTGCACGAACTAAAAGAACCCCACTAACTTGTTGCAAAAGAGTGGTGGAAAATTGTTGAAGCGGAGTTGAATGGCCTTGCCATTGTAATTCTTTTGAATCTTCACTTTTATTTGTCATAACTTGGCGAGAGAGGACAGTTTTCTTTGGAGGCGCGTAGTAGGAAGCGTCTTCATGAATGCCAACTTCATGAACTTAAAATGGTTGTAAATCTCCCTTAATGCAAGGCTCTAGTCCTTCTTCGAAATACTTAATGCACAGGTGTTGAGACGACGAAACCATGTTGTGTTCGTGAATCCATGGTCAACCCAGTAGGGCATTGAAAGAGGTCTCGGCGTCGATGATATGGAATTTAGTACTTGTTACTAGTTCTCCAACCTTCATAAGTAATGTAATCGATCCAAGAGCTCTCTGTCCTTTTGCTTGAATCCTCTTAGCATCATTTTATCGGTCGTAAGCTCCTGAGCTTCAATTTCCAAATTGGCTAATGTTCGTAGGCTCATCAAGTTGAGTGATGTTCCAAGATCTACTAATGCTATGGACAACACAAATTTGCCAATGTTAGCGGAGATATAGAGTGGACGATTATGGTCGGCAGTACTGAGCGTCAAGACTCCATCTGTGAAGGCTATCCTAGGTTGTTCTTTCAACGAGCAAACTTCATCTGAGGATGTGCTGGCCAACTGGGCTAAACAAATGTATGGGTCAAGCAAAGTTATAACCATAGACTCTCACATCTCCTTTGATAGGATTAGAGCGTCGTAGATTCTTAATCTGGCCGACAACTTCCTAAGATGAGCTAGCATATTGTAATCCACTTTGTATGATCCTCCAATTTTCTCTTGGTTGTGTGGTTCTTCAACTGGCGGAGATGGAGATAACTCTTCTCAAGTTACTATTTTCTTTCTTTTATCCGTCGGAGATGGCATATTGTAATAACACTCTCCTGCTCCTTAAGTTCACTTCTGTAATTTCTTCTTCTTGAGATACCATTGTCGAATTTTCCAATGTTTCTTCTTTGTCGGAAAGATCTAAGTTGAGGGAAAGTGGTGTGTCCTGGCCCTCGAGGATTGGTTCTTCACTCCCGGTGCTATCGTAATTGGTATTGTCGATGTCTTCTTCCGTCTTGTTAGCGAGTTCATCGAACTCAAGTACAATTTGAGGATCATTTTGAGAATTGAGATTGAAGCTAGATTGTTCACAATCGGTTACGTTATCACCAGAAATAGTTAAAACGTAGCCAAAATCATGATCATTATATTCATAAGACCCTGAAGGAGCAAAAAGATAAACAAACAAGGTCAGGGGTTCGAGGAATCTCTTCCTCGAATTTGAGAAAACTAATCTAGCAGAGGCAGCCCCTATCCTATTTCCCGTGCTATCAGTCTTTGTGGTGGTGTTCTTCATTTTCTTCTTTGACGGAGATGGATCTACTGCCATAATCTTCATCTCAGGCTTGACAGGCTGAAGACTTTGAACGGATGCCTGTGTTGATGCATTCTAGATTTGTTTTAGTACACTATTGAGCTTGTTCCAAGTTACACTCCATCCATCTTTTCTAGTATATGGGTCAATCGGAGAGACTGGCTCAACCGAAATCATATTTAAAGAACCTTTTTCAGGTTCTTTAAATAATTTTTCGGGATCGTTATATTTCGTTCATTAAGATTTTTCTTAAGCCAATCCTTTAAAACAAAACATTCCTATGGTGTGTCCAAGCTATGTGTGATATGGACAATAATTGTCGACCTCTTTGGGTTTCTTTGAATCTGGTAATCTTAATTCAGGCTTCTTCATTGAACTTATGAACATCTTCGATACTGCTTCTCCTTTGAAGGAATACACCACTTTCCTACATTCCGCAATGGACATTTTCTTATTTTCTATTTGGTATGATTCTCCTTGATGTAGTTGTTGGCTAGACTGACAATTACTGTGTCTTTTGTTGAGCATGTTTTGATGATGATTGACGAGAATTCTCCACATATATCTTCATAGGCTATTTTCCTTTATCAACTATTGCCACTGTTCTGGACTTATTTTCAAATACTCTGGTCGACCTGGACTTCTCAGCCTTCTCATGAGATTCCATAGGTTTGACTTCTTCATGAAGATTGCTAGCTTTGTTGAGTAGCTTCTCGAGGGATTTAATGGTGAGTCCCTTGAGCATGAAAGCTATTGGTCCATGAATAATTTTGAGTAAGATCTCAATCGCATGTTGTTCTTGTAGTTGAGGTTCACATTTCATGTTAAGGTTTCTCCACCTCAACATATAATCCACTAAAGTCTCGTTGGGCTTTTGCTTTTCTACCACAAAATCTCCAATATACACATGATGCTGCTCTCCGACAAATCTTTTCATGAAAAATTGTTTTAACTCGCCGAATGTCTTGATTGATCTGTTAGGTAGTTGGACATACCAATCAAAAGCAATTCCTAACAGATTGCTGATAAACTATCAAAAGAGTAGAGCTTCGTTTCCTCCGGTATTACCACAACTGGCTTGAAAATGTGTTATATGTTATATGAGATTTTTGGTCCTGTCAAATTTTTTAAAGTTTGGCAACACAAAACAATTAGGGCAGGGTACGTCATCAAACTCTTCCAGGTAAGGTATACCCTTCAAAATCAATGCACGACCCTTAAACTGGGCTAAGGCCTCCTGGGCGCGCTCAACGATTTGCTTAAATTCCTTTTCTGGCATGGTGCTTGATGGAGAATCTTTCTTTGATTGATCACCTCTATTTGCTAAGGTGACTTCTCTCCTTTCACTTGTTATGTGTATAATCTTCGGTTGATTGATTTCTGGAGAAGCTAACTGTAGTGGTTGAGACTGTCCCTGAACTGTGGTCATGGCGGTCATAGTAGTAGCCATCTCTTCCATTCTTTTCTCCATTTATCTTATTTTCTCATCCCTTAGGAAAACAACCCTATGCAGCTCATCTACTGCGTTCTCTTCAAGGAGTGGTTGAGCATCACACGCAGATGCAGATGCTCTACATGGATATCCATGAAATCTTCCTCGAGGTAATCATTGAAGTCAAAGTCTTCGTCATCATCAATGGAAACTCCATGTTCTCAGGCCAACTCGGAAATCTCGACCCTGAGCTTTTTGACCTTTTCTTTCGATTATTGATTCTTGTAGCACCTTGAGATCTTGACAACACTATTGAACATCCTTTACTTGCTCATTCATCTCGCTAGCAAATACTTCAGACCCTTGCTTCATTCCATGATCCTGCCCTGTGGGTTTACTGAACCATATCGGTACGGCGACCTTAGGTACCCATACCTTTCTCTTTGATGGTGATGTCTTGAGACGGAGTGTCTCAGCATAAACATTGGCATGTTGAAGAGAAGTATGCTCCCCATGGTCAAGTCCAAATACAATACTAGGTAACTTCTTTGTCTTTCCCTTTGGAACTTTAAAAACATCCTTGTGATCGGTAATTGGTAGAATTCTTGGACCCCAATGTGACTTAACTGGTCGTTGTCCTGCAAGTTTAGTGGCCGTAGAATCAGTAGTATCAATAATGGTATCAATTCTGCCTCCTAAGCGGAATGCAAGCAGACAAAGCTTCGATTGATTTCTGAGATTGTCTGGTAGATCTGATGTTTTTTAGAATTTCTTTCTTCATGCATGGGGACACTGCACACCCCACTCATTTGAATAACTCGCCAATTGAACAACCATCTTTGGTAGCTAGTTTCTAAAAAACTGAACCGACTCGGGTGATAGGAGTGGCTTCTTCCTCTCCCTACCATGTCCATGGAGTGAGAGTAAAGTAGTGTAAATCTTCTGGATACTTTCAAACCCATTAGTATCTATTAAGGGATGGAACCTACTCCCTTACTGAAGTAGATAGGTGTCCGGTAATCCTGACTCATTATGGCGAGGAACTTCATCATCAGGTACTTCCTTGAAAATCTGGGCTTCAACGATCTTCATCAACAGTCCTCCAAACTTTCTTGCTATAAATTCTCCTTTGAGTTTGGGTTAACGGTGCAGTCCTCAAACTTGATCTGATTTCCAATACTGACGGTGGGACAACCAATCCTTCAGTCAGGTCTTCAACGATCATAACTTCTTTTCCCTTAGCAGAAACTGGAATAACATGCTTGGTAGGTGTCGTGGTGGCAGTAGCCTTGACCTTCTTATAAGAAGGGAAGTCCTGAGGGAAGCTCATGCTAAACTCAATAGACTGTTCATGAACCTCTGGAGTGGTGACCTTCATTATGATGAATGGAGCTTTCCCGAGAATGACCTCGAGATCTTCAAATTCGACTCTGAACTTGATGATGGAAGCAACACTGTGGGCATCACGGCTCGTCGGCAGGTTACAGGAAAAGGTGAGTGTTGGGCACACCATTGCAGCAGCTTCAAAAAGAGAAAGTTCTGGGGTTAGCTATTTAGCCAATACCTTGTAATCTGAGTGCAAGCACTATAAATTAGCAGAGGCTGCTCTGTAGACCAGGTAAGTCTTTATTTAATTTGTGGAAATTTCAAAACTTAGTAAAAATAGTTTGGAAGTAGAGTGATTTAATTAATATAAGGAAAATTAAAGAGCACACACAACACTACACAATCCGATTTAATTTGCAAAATATAAAATCAAACTCGAAAGGGAAAAAAGTGCAGCTCATGACCCAGCGTGGGACCAACTTTACAGTGCACAATGCCTAGGTGGAACTAGTCCACCAACACTCCTATTGGGGGTTTGCCACCACACTAAGATTAAAAAAGTTCTTTAATGGCCTCCTGAACTTCTCTATTTAAAGGTGATTGAACAAACGGTCCTGAATTTCAAAAGAGTTAACCATACTTACCCAAGACGAAACGGATGAAGCATGCCAATGAAAGAAGGGTAATTTGGTCCAATAGGGACATAGACACATTACCGATGTATGAAGATAATATTTTATGATTAATATGGAGAGAGAAGCTACTCCCCAGTGGAGTCACCAAGAGCTGTCGACACTATTTTTTAGTTGTGGAGTTGCCCGTTGGAAGCTATCGGTCGCTAGAATTGAAATCCTGTCGCCCGCTTCGAAAAGGCATTTAATTTACACACACACACACACACACACACACACACACACACTAATATATAT
>JXCR01123785.1:0-24771 GCA_002079205.1 Phalaenopsis hybrid cultivar | reverse complement strand
CATTTTAAGCATGTTGGGCTAAGTTTGGGTCAAACTTGGGCTAGCCATGGGCTAAGTCCAAATTGATTGTTGTGTTTGGTATAGAACATCATGATGAACAACTTTCATAAAGGATGAAAGATTTTGAAATCAATTTGGTAGTGAATTTAGTGGATTTTGATGAAATTTGGATTTAGACCCAAATTAGGCATATGGGGCTAATTTGGGTCAATCTTGAGCTAGCTTTGGACTAAGCTCAAATTGGGTATAGGCATAGGGGCTAATTTGGGTCAAACTTGAGCTAGCTTTGGACTAAACTCAAATTGATTGTTGTGTTTGATCAAAAATGACCTCAAAAAGGATTTTCAACAAAAAATTGGATGCCAATTTGAGGTTTGGGGCATTCAATTGTTGAGATTTGGGGTGTTAGTCAATATTGGTGCTAATTTGGGGTTTTGGATTTAAACCAAATTGGATGATCAAAAGGTTTTGCCAATGCCAATTTATGGTTAAATTTGATGTAAAATATTGTTATGAAGCAAATACAACATTTCTTTGGGCCAATTGGCTTGGTTATAAGTCCAATTGATGTGATTTGGTCATTTAGCCAAAATTGGGATTTTGACCTAAATCAAAATTAAGCTTAATTCAGGGATCAATTGAGCTTAAATTTGTAATAGCTTGATCAAATAAAATGTTAATTTAAGTTTAGAATCAAATTTGGCATTTTGGATAAATTTGGGAATTTTTAGCCAAAATTGGGGTCCCAAGGGCAGTTAGGTAACTTGGGGGTGTCTGGGGCAAAAGACCCAAGATGAGCATTTCAAGTAGAATTGGATAGATATCCATTCTAAATGAACCATGGATCAATGAAATCCCCATTTTGGGTCCTTATGTATTGGTCTTAGCCAGGGTATTGTGAGGGTATTGTGAGGGTATTGTGAGGGTATTGTATACCTTAGCTCCAAACCAACACCCAGGGTCAATCCTAAGGCCAAGTAGCCCTATAGGAACTCTCCTTGAGTTCCCTCATAATGATCTTACCTACTAAGTGCTAGAGGTTAGGACCAATATGTGGAACTTCAAGTTGAGTAAAGAGAAGAGTTTTGAGTTTTCTAATGGTGAGGGTACCTTTTCTAGTTTTCTAAGACTAGTCAGTAGGAAAGTCCTATGGCTAGACCTAGGCTACTAAAGAAGTTTCTAGACCTCAACCAAAAGTGAGGTCAACAACTGATTATCAATGCTACTAGCAAAATTTTGGAGCTGAGATGCCTAATGCCTCTTCTGGAGCTGCTCGAATTCCTCTTGCATAATGAAGTTCAGTGTTTAATTGACATTTTCAACATCTAGAGTCAAAATAAACTGTTCATGACAATCTGTCAAGAATGTTCTGAGACCCACTGTGCAACCCCCAGGCATCGATGAGTTTGGACAAGCAACTTTACAGCAGAGGGAGCACAACTCAACTTTTTAGTCTATGTAACGTACAAAAAAGGTTAGCGTTAAAAAATTTGATCATATAAAAATTGAATGAATGTTTAAATATCTAAAAAATCTTACCAGCCTCCTATAATTATTTATGTGGGACATCGATCAGCCAATATGGAGCGCAGCTCCCCTGGCTCCCTCTGTCGCCTGGTTCATCCTCTCATAACCATGAGAAGCACAAGCTCTAGTTAACTAACCCCATAGCCTCTCGCCAATTCAGGTAGGTAGCTCACCCCTCCAATGGGATGTCATGAACATGTTTGCAAGGCGACGCCTATCCCGAATCTCGAAGATTCGACAGATCTGCTGATGGTGCTCTGACAGTTAGGTGAATGACCTCTGTAACATAAAAAAATAATCCATGTGTTAGTATACAAAATTAAATCATATTTATAAATCATATTTAACATACATGAGCGTACCTGAAACTCCCCGAACCACAAGTCTCGAGTGGCTATAGGTATCTACTTATATAACAGATAGAACTCATCGTACTTGTTCTTGATAATCTATGTGATGTAGGTGACGGGAAACTTGTGAGGAATGAATATGCTCAAAAATCAAATTAGCAACCAAAAAATATATAACATGAATAATAAACTTAATACAGGGTTTAAAATAACTTATGAATCCCCCTTTGACAGAAAATGTACCCTGGGGGGGGGGGGTAACAGGCCGGACTCAAGACGTGTGTCAGCGGTAGGTGGGGGAGTTGGTGTGGAAGGAGCAGACGACAGTGAAGACACAAAAACATCGGGTGCGAGAGTAGGTGTCACAAGAGGTGTGGCAAGTGCGGGAGGAAGTTCCATGGGAGGTGTAGCAGCAACCAGTGAGGGAGAAGGTGCCAAAGAATGTGTAGCAGGTGTCGGTGAGAGAGAATGTGCCAAAGAAGGTGTAGCAGTAGTGGAAGCAGGAGCGGGAGTAGAAGACCTCCTCTTCCTGATATGATAGGTGGTCTCAAGGGTCCCCAGAATACGGGACCATTTGTACCACTTGTGGCCATCTGCAAACAAAGGAATGACATTAAAAAGATTAGCACTCGTGGGAAAAAAAATCATACGCAGAAAGAAACTATGAACTAAAGTTAAGACACAAGTAGCAGCTTTGTCTAAAAATAAGAATAGAAAGAGTAAGAGCTATGCCTAATAACAATAAAAGTAAAAGACCAAATATAGAACTAGTAACAATAATCTAAAGTTTGCATACCTATGTTATTCAATTTCATCAAAAGAACTCGTCATTGAAGATGAACCTAAATTTTTTTCTTCACTCTCTTCATCAACCTCATCAAAACCATGCACAACCTCTACCAAAATTCTTGTGGCATCCTCTTGCGTTAATATTTCATCATTTGTGTTACTCTAAATACCAAAATCTGACATACTTTTCTCTTAGTGGATTGGTTTTATAGAACTATGCAGCTTAATATATTTCTTTGGTTTAATTTTTATAACCACAACTTAATTAACTTTATCCATTACTCTACCAGGGTATTGAAGGTAATAAACCTGTGTAGCTTAACATGTCAGAATAAAAGGATCAAACTTTGCATGTCACTTATTCAATTTGACCTTAGTGATATAGGATGGCAAGAGTGTTCGGGTTCCTTGATTCAGAACAGGATCAAACCACTAGCAGTTGAACAAGTACACAATGTAGTTGACATTGTCTGTATATTGCAATTAAAAGACTTCGTAAAGTATGCCATAATAACAAATATAGTCATCTATGTGTGTGTGTTTCCTTGAACAGTGACACCACAATTATATATTTCTTCCCATCACACTAGGATTTCATATGAATGTATAACCATTTACATCAAATATTCGTCATGTAGTTACACTATAATTAGGCCCATAGACAAGATGTAATAATCTTTAATCCATTTTTGTTGCTTGTATTGTGTACCTATGAAAAATAGAGAGGTATTATTAGTGTAACTTTAAATGCGATGATCATATTATGCTCATGTGATTATAAGTGTTCATTATATGTACATATAATTTAAACAATGTTGGAAATTCCTCTTCGACCCTCCTACTTATCTGAGACTCATCTTCCATGTCCAAGCCATCGATAAATAATATGCTTAAATTATTATTATTTATATTTTTAAATTACTCAGTATATAAGTACTAACATTCTCAATAATAAATGTCAATAGTTGAGCTATGGAACTATGAATCATACTGTATAAACGGCTAAACTTTGTCACGGTTCATCAAAACGTACAATGCAGCTACCCAAATCTCTTTATCACTTAGATATCATGTGTTATGCCTCTCTAATGGCCACTTGATATTTGATATACAAATAATTTTGGTTGTGAAGACATATCATTTACAATATTAAATCTTTGATGGTCTTGCTCAAAATAATATGAGCACAAAGTTATTGTCTCCTGCAACAAATATGCTTCACTGATCAATCCCACAAAATGTACTTTATTCTTAAGAGTTTTTTTTTTTAAACCTACTGCATATAAATTTTACATTGAATATGGTGGTTGTTTAGTGTGAAATAAAATGCTACTTGCAATGTATGCATTAAGAAGACATACCTCTTAAAAGGATACATCCATCTGTATTACACTGGATCTCCCAGTATAGCCTCGTAACTTAGATGTATAGGTAGATACTTCATAGAGACAAAGAAACCAGGAAAAAATATCCACTCAATCTTGCATAATAATAAGGGAACACTCACATCAAGACACTCAATGAGTCACAGTCAATGTCCCCGCACATATGTCTCTGAAGAATATACTGACTTTGATCAAGGGATCGAGCACTGGCTTCAACAACACATGAAACGCAATGGGTAATAAGCACTACAGAAATATATGACCATCATAATTCTTCATGCCAAATGCCTTACATGTTCCCAAGTTGAAACAAAAGCTTAAATTTGAAAAACAATGGTTGGGAAACTTCAGAGAATTCACCCACTCAAAAATTATCTTCTGTTGATTTGGTGTAAGGCAATATGAAGCTTTGAGCTTGATTAATTTACCTCCATTTTGTCTTTTGAAGTAAGGTCCTCCTCTTACAATACTCTTTTAGGTCTATGCTAGATTTCACATTATCTTTTGTCTTACCTCTGATATCTATCAAAATATTGAAGATGTTATCAAAAAATTTCTTCCCATTATGCATATCATCAAGATTATGTCTAATGAGATTAGTCTTCCACTATGAAAACTGAATATAATACGCTTCATCCAGTTATGTGTAACAGCAAAATCAGGAAGACAAGTTGAAGTTATCTTTAATCTCTTGGTGATCTTCAACACTTCATTGATCATCTCCAATATTTTTACTCTAGTAATCCTAGGGGGGTCAATTTGATCTCTCATCACTGTTTTTGAAGAATGAATCTTTGTTCCTTTAAAATGGGTGATCGTAGTTTAGAAACCTTCGGTGGCAGTCAAACTACTTATTTTTCTTACCATATTTCATAACAAATGCCTTTGACATATTTATGCAGTAAGGACAAGCCAATTTCTTGATTATTCTTCAACCAGATAGCATCCCATAAGCCAAGAAATCACTAGTTGTCCACATAAGATCCACTCTCAGTTGAAAATTCTACTTCATAACGATGTCATACGTAAGCACACCTGACTCCTATGATATTGAAGCTTGTCAATCAAAGGCCATAAGTAGAAATTGATTTTCCCTTTCGAGCTATGTGGATCTGATAGAATCAACATCAAAAATAAAAATGGCATGGTCATGCATATATTGGGGGCCAAATTTTATGGTATAATGATCACTAGTCAGTATGAATACGAGGTTATGGTGTGATTGTATGGGGTGAAGCCATCTACACATAACAAAAGTCTAACATTGTGTACTTCAGTTGCAAAATCTGGGTAAATGTGATCAAAATGTCTTTTAGCCTCACCATGTGACAGATGACTCATCAAATTAGCATCAACAGATGCAATACCGTGACAGTCGTATGAGGGGTTATACGCATGGAAGCGAACAATCTATGAATTCGAGGAATGAGTAAAAATAAAAGAGATGCTTCTATGGAGTATTGTTTTGTTTTTATTCTTTCTCTCCCTTTGTTTGAATCTATCTACACCACAAAATCGGTAATTCATCTAAACTACATCGACCTTGTAATATATCATACACTCATTAACACATTAATCATTCTTCTCACATTGTAACCCTAACTTTGAAACCAGCTTTCTCGTTCTGTACATGTCATCCGACACTAAATTCTCCACATGAATTGTCTCTTTCAATAAAGTTGCTACTTCATTAAATGCTTTTATGGGCATGTTAAAATTAGAATTGATGGTCAACATTTTCAGTGCCATTGATAAATCTGTATATGCAGTGCAACCATCCCATAAGGATTATTGTGTAGTGTTCAGTAAGTTATAGAACTGTTGCAATTTGTTGTTTGGTGTTTAGGGTTCGTGTTGAATGCTCCCAACAAACCTATTCAACTGTAGTTGGTTCGATCCTATTCATATTCATGGGAAAATGGTAAACTAACTATATAATATCATAAAAGTGAAAGTGAATAGAATATATGCTAAATTTGATACTGTCATTCTAGACCGATAGGTGTGTCAGGTTTACCATCTTTGATATCTGCATAAAGTAAGAGAAAACATTGATTGGGCGGTTTTCATTTTGAGTAAGCAAAGATCCACCATTAATATTCATAATAGCATGAAACCTGCCCATCAAGAAACTGAGATGACAGATTTCTTTTTTTCACTTGATGAAATCAATGAAGAGCTCAATCTAGAGATTGCGAATGAAGAATACAAAGAGATTAATCTTGGTGATTAGTACAAATATGACGAAACATTTGAAGAAGAGATCATGACTATATCCTCCAGCCACTCTTCAAACGATGTTGATTGAGATGAGTAACTTTATTATACCTTTCATTGAATTTTGTATTTTTAGTTTATTGCATAGTTTTATGTTTTTGGTTTTAGTAGTTATATATTGCACTTTACAGTTCAGTCTACTTGTCTACTACATACTTTTGTATTTTATGTTTATTTTGTACTATTCTATTTTTATTTTATTACATAGTATGTGTTATGTGCACTAATTAATAAAGTTTACTCTCCTTGTTGCAGATGTCGACTGAAGGCAGAGCGGTCTACCTCTCCACTAAGGGAGGCATGGAGTTCAACATTGTATGATGAAGAAGAATATTAGGAGAGGTCGTCCAACTTTGACACTCACTCCCACTGCCGCCACCACACCCACCCTTGCCCTTACCTAGACCAACACCCCCGACATTGCCCCTANCTCATCAAACTTAATCTTTGAAATCACCATTTTTGTTGGATTCCTTAGGTTTAATGCTAATTTATTATAATCCCTAGTAAAAAAAAATGAATATCAATTCTTTATATTTGAAAACTAAATAATACAAAACAAATGAAAATTTGGTCAACTGAATTACCTATTAAACAACACTCACTGCACAATAATCTCAACAACTAACAATTTAAAAATAGATTTTAGTCATTCATATTATGCATACCAAATTTTAGATCCTGATATCTTGCAACAATCTAATCCTCAATTCTACCACAAACAATAGTAAAATATAAGCAAAGAATGCAAGTAAATAAAAAAGAAAAGTGATCCAATATAGTGGGTGCCTACATATACTGTTCAAGATCACACATCAATTTTGCAAATCTTCCCTCCTCTCTTTTTCCTGATCGATCAAGCCATCATAAGTTGCTGAAACACAAACTGAACAGCCCACAGTTTCCATCTTGGAACCCTAACGAAGTGAAGGAATATGATTTCCAAGAAGCACAAAGCAATTAAGAACATAAATAAATAAATAAATAAAAACAGCAAGATCAAAAGTTTTNCCCCCAACCCACACACCCAACCCCACTATTACACCAACCCTCACCCAGACCCCTACTCCCTCCCCTACGCCCACCTCTACCTCTACCCTAACTACAACAAGGTTGAGTGCATTAGAGATCGATGTTGCATACACCAGACAAGAATCGATAGACAATAGCTACCGCTTCGAGCCTGCAGGCAACACGGAAGATTTTTCTTAAAATATTGACAGTAATCTTTTTATTTTTTTAATTGAATATAAAACTAAAAAATTTTTGTTTTAAGGTTCTACCACCTGACCCAGAATATTCATGTCATTTGGGATATCATTCGGAGCAAGCACGACTTAACATATTTGTCATGGAAAAAGATCTCACCGACCATTCCATATCTTTGATTTGAGAAGTTTGTGAAAAGTATTGTTCCCTAATAATTTAGGTTAGTTTAATTTATTTATCAATCAAACATAATTCCTGTAATATTTGCAGAAACAATTCTCCTTATGTCCTGAGCATGAGACACACATCCTGAAATCACGATGCACGTAAAGGCAATGACCGCGACAACATTCTCTGAGCTTAAAACCGTCGGAAACATTAAAAGCGATGGAAAAAAGGCTAAATTTCTGCAGCATATGTCTCACAATTCAATCACTCTAAGCTTAAGTTTACAAATTAATATATTCTTTTTAATTATCAGCTTCTTTCCGATAAAATAACTACTACTTTCATTATGTACATTCAATCTAAACCATACCATTCTTATGATTTATCATTAACGTTATAATTAATTGTTTCCTTTCTCTTTTTAGCACAATTGTAACAATCATTTCCTACTACTTAATTACAGCAACTTTACTCATAATGCACTTAAACTCACTTTCTTCACTAAACTGACATCTATACCGTTTGTCTTAATTAGGATATCATTAGGATAAAAAACTTTTGAATCATGGTTGCACTTTTTCTCAATTCATATTAACATAACTTTGACATCCAACAATTTTATTTTTATACGCAACATTCTTCTCAGTTCTGACTTCTTTTAAAGTTTTGAGATAGAAAATTGTAAAAAGACCTCTATTTATGAAAAATTATTCCACACGGATCGGTGTCTGCACGCAGCTTGCGTACGGACTCCGATCCGAACCGTAAATCACCTGATTTACGGTTCTGATGTATTTCGGTGGGCCCCACCTAAAATTTTTTATTTTTATTTTTAAAAAGCGGAAATAATCTTGACCGTAGATCACCGTGATCTACGGCCAAGATCGAACACCGCATGCAGAGATGCATGCGGTGTCCGTACGCAATAATCCCTCCTATTTATAAGCAATATTGATTGATTCACTCCAAAAATGATTTTTAATTTTCATAAATGATAACATACATTTAATATTAAATACTTATCCATGAAATAGATGAGGTACCTTACTTTTTATATAATATTGGAATAGTTCTAGGCCCATAAATCTAAACATGCATATAATCCAAAGCTCTTTAGTAATGTGCTATTGTAAACGAAACTTCAAACTAATTATTTTCCATAGTTGCAATGATAAATAAAAAATGATGTATTCTTTCTACATCATATTTTCCAAAGGTGTTGACCATGAGCCTCAAGTTAATGAAAATAATCCTTATAATAAAAAAACATGTGTAGATAGAATTCATGCAATTTCTTTAGTGTTTTTTTGTGTTAGTAGAACAAAGCCAACATTTTATTANAAGAGACCTCTATTTATAAGCAATATTGATTGATTCACTCCAAAAATGATTTTTAATTTTCATAAATGATAAGGTACCTTACTTTTTATATAATATTGGAATAGTTCTAGGCCCATAAATATAAACATGCATATAATCCAAAGCTATTTATTAATGTGCTACTGTAAACTAAACTTCACACTAATTATTTTTTTGTGTTAGTAGAACAAAGCCAACATTTTATTGAGGAAAAATGTGCATAGTCGCAATGCCCAAAAAATTACCAAAATGTTTTCAATTTGCAAATCATGAAATCATTTTGCTTAAGCAACTTAAAAAATTTCATATTTCAATGCTATCTAAATTATTATTAACAAATTTTAAGGATTAAGAGATTCATTTAACTAAAAAATACTTTAGATATCAACGTATGTCTTAGAATTATTTTGATATATAACTTCATGTATTTACAAAACCTCTTTGTTATATTATAACAACATATCTAAACTACTTATTTTTCAATCACTAATTATGCATTGTCTGAGAGCTCCAAGTTTAATCCAATCTATAAAGTTTTCACCTCAATCTTCAACAACACTTTAAGACCAGTTTAATTTTTCTATACATGGTGGAATGTATTGAAAATTACTCCATTCCATTAACATGTTGACTAATTCCTAACTTGGTTTCTTCTATGTAAACAACTAATTTCATGTTATCAAATTATTTATTAAACTAGCTAAGAAAATTCTATTATCTTTAAACATATACATTAATCCTTAAAATTTGTATGTATTGTTATAGAAAACAATTTTATTTCTTCCAAAACTATTAATCATTGTATAAAATCAAAAATTTAATTCCATCACCCCCAACCTCTAATCAAATTTTTTTTCTACAACATTGCATGATCTAACATTATATCTACTTGGCATGAATTCTCAACAATTCAAGATCTAACATTATATCCAATTTGTCAATGATGGGAATTCTTATTTGTGTGTCTAGCTAGATATATATTAATGTTGATCAATGTTGGGAAAACAATATAAAACTGGATGGGTGTTATTTACATTTACTTTGTTATGTTATATCATTTTAGATTTTCCATGTTTTAATTTTTTCTAAAACACCAATTCTCATCATAACATTCCTTGCTTCTATTTAACTAAATCTACAATGCCAAATTAATATGCTATGAGCTTCACTTAAACAATGATAATTTAGTTGATTTAGTTACTATTTTTCTTAGTAGTGAAAATAAACTATTCTATGTCGTACCCTTCATAAAATACATGCAAAATGTTATCTTTAATCTTAGGATAGGTGTTATTTACATTTAGTGTGTTATGTTTAATCTTTTTACATGTTTTCCTTCAGTTAGATTCTCATTAACTCCTTCCACTTTGAATCCAGTGCTCCCAATCCCAATAACTTTATACTTTGCATTACTGACAGTAACTTTTCCATTGATAAGTTCCTTATAAGAATCATAACAAAACTTATTCATTGTCATATGAAATGAATGCTATAATTTAATATCCACTATTCCCTGTCAAGAACATATGTAACAACCAAAATATTAAAGCTCTCTCTATTAGGATAATTTAGTAGCCTTCCCCATAATCATAAAAATGTTTTAGTTTGGTGTTTGATTTATTCTGACCATTATTTATAATCTCTCTTATCCATTTTATTTATCTTTAATCCTAACCAATAATTAAACCTAAATTTCTTACATTTCATGGTTTTATTTTCTTATTTCTTTGCATTAAAAGGTGCTAAAAGTCCTTTAATGGTTCTTTCTANTATTTATCTTTAATCCTAACCAATAATTAAACCTAAATTTCTTACATTTCATGGTTTTATTTTCTTATTTCTAGTCATTAAAAGGTGCTAGAAGTCTTTTAATGGTTCTTTCTCGAGCATATTTCATGATTTCAATACAATATTTAAACAATTTTAGAAAAGAATTAATTAGTATAATTACAACTTAGATTCATCATGATACTAAGTCCTCCAAATATATTGCAATTTTATTGGAATTTATAACATCATATATCCTCTTTCCTTCTGAAATTTTATGATCACCAAATTTACTTTGAATCCTATTTTGCAAGTTTTTTGTCATATACATCTCCTCCTAATTTCCACCATTTTCTGCCAATATTTGTTTTTTTTTTTCCGACCTCCTAAGATAGCTTGCTGCTTAAATGTCACACCAACATACTTTATGTCTACTAAATAATCTAGACTTTTCTTTTGAAAGCATCAAAAGAACATCAAGCAAGTTCACTACTACCAAGCATTTCTCAATTTTCATTCAAACAANTCCGACCTCCTAAGATAGCTTGCTGCTTAAATGTCACACCAACATACTTTATGTCTACTAAATAATCTAGACCTTTCTTTTGAAAGCATCAAAAGAACATCAAGCAAGTTCACTACTACCAAGGATTTCTCAATTTTCATTCAAACAGGAATGGACATTATCAACTTTTGTCATATCAAAAAATAAGCCTTACCATGAAACCCCTCATCAAACTTAATCTTTGAAATCACCATTTTTGTTGGATTCCTTGGGTTTAATGCTAATTTATTATAATCTCTAGTAATAAAAAATGAATATCAATTTTTTATATTTGAAAACTAAATAATACAAAACAAATGAAAATTTGGTCAACTGAATTACCTATTAAACAACACTCACTGCACAATAATCTCAACAACTAACAATTTAAAAATAGACTTTAGTCATTCATATTATGCATACCAAATTTTAGATCGTGATATCTTGCAACAATCTAATTCTCAATTCTACCACAAACAATAGTAAAATGTAAGCAAAGAATGCAAGTAAATAAAAAAGAAAAGTGATCCAATATAGTGGGTGCCTACATATACTGTTCAAGATCACTCATCAATTTTGCAAATCTTCCCTCCTCTCTTTTTCCTGATCCATCATAAGTTGCTGAAACACAAACTGAACAGCCCACAGTTTCCATCTTGGAACCCTAACGAAGTGAAGGAATATGACTTCCAAGAAGCCCAAACCAATTAAGAACATAAATAAATAAATAAATAAACAGCAAGATCAAATTTTCTAGAAACATCTGCATTACCAGTCAAAGCTCACAAATTAAAAATGATGAGCGACTTTACTTCCATCTACACAAAGACATTCACCTCATAGTGCATGAAAATACAAATTTCAACTTCATCTACTATAACCATTGTTTCAGCATAGCAACTCTACATTCCAATTGCTGCTATTAACAATTTGCTCTTACTAATCATCATCATCATCATCATCATCATCATCATCATCTTCATTATCATCTATCTATACAGGCATCCTCTGTATGGTGGAGTCCAATAGTCAGGACCGTTATTCTCTCTGTAGGCTTGAGGTGTACATGATATGGGAACCAGACAAAGCCCTCTGCTCCTCAAGTCAAGCTTTGACTCAACCTTCTCCTTCCTCTCCATACTTCCCCATGAACTGTGATCCTAGTTTTGAAACCAAAGCAAAAGAGAAAACTTTACTGTAAAGCTCAAACAGAAGGAATTGATTTATCTAGAGATAAAGCTGTTTCATTAAAATTACTCCNATGAACTGTGATCCTAGTTTTCAAACCAAAGCAAAAGAGAAGACTTTACTGTAAAGCTCAAACAGAAGGAATAGATTTATCTAGAGATAAAGCTGTTTCATTAAAATTACTTTCTGTTGTACCTTGTTTGTACTCGACTTTAAGTATGGGTCACTCAGTAGCTGCATAAGAATTGCGCAGTTGTAAGCTTAATTAGTTGATGGCATGAGCTTTATTGCATTTAATTAAAAACCTCTAGCCTGTCCTAATAGTCATGATAAAACAGTTATAGTAAAATAGAGCTAAGCTTGCGATAGAATTCTTGTTTAGATCTTACTTTTATATAAAAGAAAACAAAAATCTTTAAGAAAAATTCGATCAACTCTATTTTTGGGTAATTTACAGAAATGTCCCACAATTCTCATTTATTTACATATTCAAGGCCTAAAATTTCATATTTATATGTATGACATCTTTATGTTATAAATCTATACATGAGAAAGTGTATTTCACTTTCATTAGAATTTTTTACCAAAAATATTTATGAGGATCCTTTGTTAAATTTAATTTAAGAATATGCNTAAGTATGGGTCACTCAGTAGCTGCATAAGAATTGCGCAGTTGTAAGCTTAATTAGTTGATGGCATGAGCTTGATTGCATTTAATTAAAAACCTCTAGCCTGTCCTAATAGTCATGATAAAACAGTTATAGTAAAATAGAGCTAAGCTTGCGATAGAATTCTTGTTTAGATCTTACTTTTATATAAAAGAAAACAAAAATCTTTAAGAAAATTTCCATCAACTTTATTTTTGGGTAATTTACAGAAATGTCCCACAACTCTCATTTATTTACATATTCAAGGCTTAAAATTTCATATTTATATGTATGACATCTTTATGTTATAAATCTATACATGAAAAAGTGTATTTCACTTTCATTAGAATTTTTTACCAAAAATATTTATGAGGATCGTTAGTTAAATTTAATTTAAGAATATGCAAAAAAAAACTTGTTGTTGAAAAATTTTACATATTATTTGATGTATAAATTTGATAGTTAATTCATTAAACAGTTACATAAGAATTTTGAATATATATTCAGGTGAAGTGTAAATGCTGTAAATCATAGAGGTCAGTAGAGTTTTACCATCATTTTATTTTTTAATTTATTTCAAATCCTAAAAAGAAAATATTTATCATCATTATATTTTTGAATATGAAGTAAAGAATGTAATGTAATGTCATGAAAATACCTTTTGGCAATAAAAGAAAAAAAGACATTCTAAATTAAATAAAATTAATTCTGTTGTAACTTGTTACTATGATGATATAGGCCATTTTTTCTCTATTTTTGNAGCTAAGCTTGCGATAGAATTCTTGTTTAGATCTTACTTTTATATAAAAGAAAACAAAAATCTTTAAGAAAATTTCCATCAACTTTATTTTTGGGTAATTTACAGAAATGTCCCACAACTCTCATTTATTTACATATTCAAGGCTTAAAATTTCATATTTATATGTATGACATCTTTATGTTATAAATCTATACATGAAAAAGTGTATTTCACTTTCATTAGAATTTTTTACCAAAAATATTTATGAGGATCGTTAGTTAAATTTAATTTAAGAATATGCAAAAAAAAACTTGTTGTTGAAAAATTTTACATATTATTTGATGTATAAATTTGATAGTTAATTCATTAAACAGTTACATAAGAATTTTGAATATATATTCAGGTGAAGTGTAAATGCTGTAAATCATAGAGGTCAGTAGAGTTTTACCATCATTTTATTTTTTAATTTATTTCAAATCCTAAAAAGAAAATATTTATCATCATTATATTTGTGCATATGAAGTAAAGAATGTAATGTAATATCATGAAAATACCTTTTGGCAATAAAAGAAAAAAAGACATTCTAAATTAAATACAATTAATTCTGTAGTAACTAGTTACTATGATGATATAGGCCATTTTTTCTCTATTTTTGACAATCTTTTCGTACCTGAACTTGCTCTTGCAGGAATCTGATATAGTTAATTGCTTCTAAAAGCACCGATGCTGTATCAGTCTGTATTGTAAACAATAGTTAATAAACAAAACCATTTCCATGTGAAAGATAAACCAAGTACATGCCCATTACAAGAGTATATACTTTTCCAAAAGGTGACACAATTTGCTGAAGTGCAGTGATTTTATCGGCCACCTTTACTTTAGGTACCTGCAACTGTTGGATTAACAAAAAAAAAATTTGTATCAACTATGATTGTTGATTTGAATGCCTTTTATGTTAAATTGTCATTTAATTTTATCTAAATGGTTTATTTTTTGGTGAAAAACAAATAATTAATGGCTAGCTAAGCTATACAGCTATACCTTGAGAGGTGACGCACTTGAGCTCTCATGCTTGGGCTTCTTGAACAGAGCCTCTGAGCTGTACTGATCAGTTCTTTTCTTTTTTCCTTCACTTGTTGTTCCACTACCTCTCCCACTCCCCTTTGTCTGCAACAAACAAATCAGCCTCCTACTTTTGTGTTCATTAAACAATATCATATGCCCCCATAATGCTGATTAAAATTTTCATTATCATTCCATTAAAGTAATAAAATAAAACATTGATTTAAATATCTTACAGATGAATATGACTCCAGCCCTGCCTTCTTGCTGCTTTCAGAAGAAACAGAGCTTTTCATACAAGCATTATTTAGAGAACCGAATGAGATTATGTCTGATAAATTTCTTGGAATGGACCATGGTGCATCTGCCATTAGTCCACTGTTGTTGAGACCAATAACAGAGTTGTTGAGACCACCAAAACTGAACTCTCCGAGCTCATGTTGCTGGTAATGATCACCTTTCATGACCTCATGCACGTAAGATTGGAAATTGGGAAATGAAGACAAACCAGAATTTTCATGTTTCATGTGAGATACATGAGAGGTTGTGTAAGCCATGGCGTTTGGATCCATGGAAACATTGCAACTAGATGGTGATATTTGCTGGTGATCTACGTTGGGGTTTGGTGGAGCAATGGACCAATTGCTGACCAAATCTGACAAGTTGCTCGTTAGTCTCTCAGAATCTAGTAGGTCTCCGCCGTTGTAGCTGTTGAATTGTTTTTCGAAGGAGTTTAGGGAGGAAGAGCTTTTTGAGAACTCCCAATTACTGCTGTCTAGTTTCTTCAAGTAATCACAGACTGGGTTGAACATCTGTGTTGTGAGGTTCTTACTGGATCTGTCACTGCTTCCAACTCCTCTAAGGGAAGAAATGTTCAAAAACAAAAATATCAATAAACTAAGTAGAACTTGTCCGTTACATCAGTTATCACAGAAAAAAGTTAGTAAATCCAAAAATACATATTATGTCAACATAAAATATACATAGAACATATTAATGAATCCATTAGAAAAAATAGAGAGTTAGAGCTTGATGTGGCTAACTTACAGCAAGACGTGGTTCCATATATGATTATTTGCGTGGGCGTCGGCGGCANGATCTGTCACTGCTTCCAACTCCTCTAAGGGAAGAAATGTTCAAAAACAAAAATATCAATAAACTAAGTAGAGCTTGTCCGTTACATCAGTTATCATAGAAAAAAGTTAGTAAATCCAAAAATACATATTATGTCAACATAAAATATACATGGAACATATTAATGAATCCATTAGAAAAAATAGAGAGTTAGAGCTTGATGTGGCTAGCTTACAGCAAGACGTGGTTCCATATATGATTATCTGCGTGGTCGCCGGCGNTAGGGAGGAAGAGCTTTTTGAGAACTCCCAATTACTGCTGTCTAGTTTCTTCAAGTAATCACAGACTGGGTTAAACATCTGTGTTGTGAGGTTCTTACTGGATCTGTCACTGCTTTCAACTCCTCTAAGGGAAGAAATGTTCAAAAACAAAAATATCAATAAACTAAGTAGAACTTGTCCGTTACATCAGTTATCATAGAAAAAAAGTTAGTAAATCCAAAAATACTTATTGTGTCAACATAAAATATACATGGAACATATTAATGAATCCAATAGAAAAAATAGAGAGTTAGAGCTTGATGTGGCTAGCTTACAGCAAGACGTGGTTCCAGATATGATTATCTGCATGGGCGCCGGCAGCGGCCGAGGAGGCTTCGAGGCTAAGGCCGGAGTTTGTTGATATAGAGATATCCTCTTGGCAGAGGTTAGAGGAGTGAGTCTGTTGAGCCCACCGGCCATGGTTCATGGCGTTCCATGGGACCATGGAATTTGTGCCCAACTCCCACCAGTTGCCTGCANTAGAAATGATAAAAAAATAATGAACAAGAAAAATTGGAGAATTAATTTCAAGATCATCAAAATTGAATTTTTTATGTAATTATGTGGTGCTAATCATTCTCTTCTGCTACATAGGCCAACGGGTTGAGTCGTAAGCCCTCTGTAACAAAGTTGTATGTCTGAATCCATTGGGGCCCGGGGATACAACAGTGGGTCTTTGAGCACTTCCAGCAATTGAATGTACGTAAAAAACTTTTTAAAACTTTCTTTCAACTCTTACTATTCAAAGTGACAATTAAACATTGGTTTAATTATGTAGGAAGAGTTTGAGCATCTTCGGGAGAGGCATTTGGCTTCTCAACCTCAGAAATCCGCTAGCAGCAATATTAGTCACTCTACCACTTCATGGTCCAAGGTCAAGCTATGAATGCAGGTGGCAAGAAAGAAGAAGGGGAGGGTCTATGAACTCGATGCAAAGGGCAGTTCGTTGTAATGAACGAAGAGCTCCACAAGTTCTGTGAATAGGTTGTTTAAGGCCAGCATAAGGTCGAGAATTCTATAGCATGTATGGCGGACAGTTTAGCAGATTGTCGGGGCAAGCGGTTAATGACGTATGTAGTTAAGGCGGAGGAGGAGGAGGAGGAAGAAGAGGATTAGGGGTTGTTTTTACATTTTCTTAATATTTCACTCCTGATTTTATTCTTCTAGTGCCATTAAAAAAAGCCTTATTTAAAACTTTAATCACTAGTTTTAAAATAAATCTCACAATAACTATTTTTAAATATACTCTTTTCTAAGCTTTAAGAAATATATTTAAAAATCTGATTATTTTGTGAACTTAGTTTACATATTTACACCAACACCTAATTTTTATATTTATATGTGCCATTTATCATACATTAAATAATGTATTTCAATTTTTAAAAAAATTAAAATAGTGATATTTGTGATGTGATAATAATGATTTAGGAGATATAAATTCTTATAGTGATACATGGTGGTAGCATCCATCTAAGGTGTGGGTTGGCGAAATTTAGAAGCATGTGACTTCTATCTAAGAATCTTTCACACTGTCGGATCCCAGAATTTTAGTGTTTTATTCACTTTATTCGATCTTCGCAGATGTTAAGGAAAAAAAAACAGTTTATGGTTGGCTGCATCATAATGATGCTTCACTGCTATAAATTAAAATAAAGTAAATTTTCACTGTAACATTATTATAGTAAGAATTTTTTTAACAACTGTAAATTTTTAGTTTTTCTTACCGTTGTTTCTAACAGCTTTTATGGAACGCAAGAAGAGATCTTAAGAATATATATATTGTTGTGAAAAAATGAAGGGAAAAAAACGAAAAAATGAGATCGAGAAAAATTCGTAAAATAGAAAACATAGCGGAACACACAGATTTACGTGGTTCGGCAAGTTGTCTAAGTCCATGGAGCTGCAGATGCTTTTGTTACTTCAAGGAATAACACATGTCGATCACCTCGATGATTACAAGAAAATACTCTTTCTCTCTCCTCTCCTCCTCTTCTTCTCTCTCTCCTCTCTACCCGAGTGCTTCAAACAAAAGCACGCCAGAAGAACCTGAAAAGCTACCAATGACGAAGAGAGATGCTTGGGAAACTAGATCCCGAGATCTCGCCAGAATCTTTCATGCGCACCTCCTCAGCCAAAATCAAATCACGAATATCATCATATTTTAGTTTAGATTTACCTGCAGAACTGCTAACTGTATTCCTCATGACTTATCACCTATTTGGCAAAGAAGTCAACAATATCAGCGCACGTATCTCATCATTAAAATTAATTTCAACAGACGCAATTGATTTGTGATAGTATTTAAATCATTCAGGTGTGGAGCAACAGACACACATTTTGTCATCTTCAGGTTGAATAACTTTTCCATCATGTGCACCTTGTTATTCGTCGATGGTTTTTCATACATACTTGATAAAGCCGTCTTGAGATCTGCAGTAGTCCTCTCCTTGACGACGTTGTGGGCAACGGATCTTGATTGAATTAATCGTATAACCCCCAGGACATGTCGATCAAACATATTCCATTTCACCTTGTCCATCTTTTCAGGTTTTTCTCCCAGTAACGGAAGATGAAGTTTCTTCTCATAGAGGTAGTCCTCTTTCTGCATTCTCAAGTAAGCAAAATCTGTGTCATTGAACTTCTCGATCCCCTATGTCATCACTTCATCTCCGCCCATCATTCTTTCTTCAGCCCAAACCAAGGCTATAATATCAGTTGTTGTGAAAAAAAAAAGCAATAAAGTGAAAAAAAACACACACATAGATATATATATAAGACCCCTCAGGTTGAGCGTTCAAATCCCCTATGGCACAGTTGGTCTTAAGGAGGTGGTACTCAAATTGTTAGGCACATTAGTGGTAGCTAGAGGCTCGTNTATATATATATATATATATATATATGTATGTATATATATGTATGTATGTCAATTTCTCACAAATTTTTTGATCTCTGATATTGATCAACAAAAGAAGAAGACTTTATCCCACTAAGTGGGGTCGGCTACATGAATTCTTTTTCTCCATTGCTTCCTATTGAATGTCATTTTTTCATCTAATTCTAATAAATTAAGATCTTTTTTTATACAATATACCCAAGCCTTTCTAGGTTTACCTATGACTTTCTAAACATAAGTCGAATTTAAAACATCTACTCTCCTAACCGGATCAGATGGTAATGTGACCAAACCATCTAAGATGAATCTCTAAGTTTGTCCGCCACAGGAGCTACAGTAAACCTATCACGGATATATTCATTTCATATAAATGTCATATTTTTTCTCAACCAATTCAATTTGATTGGATTTTTTAAAATAGATATTCAATATATCATGAGAAAAATCCATTTGATGAAGCCTAGACATTGATAAATATTTAACTAGAAAAATTTCAGATTCAATTCAAACACAATCTAAAATTTATTTTGAGCAAAAAGTCAAAATTTGCAGCTTGGAAGAGGAATAACAGATCGTTCAATTAAGTATTTAGAAACTATCAAATATATTAAGGGCATTAGTTTAAGATGTCAAGTTTAGTATTTGTTGAGAGTTGGTTCCTCAACACTAACATGAAACAATAGTCACTAATTTTTATACCTTCGTTCCATTAAGTCAATGTTTGTAGTCACTCGACATCAAATGTTAGTCTTCGTGGTTATTTGTCTACTGTTGCTTGCCTTCAACTAATGTTAATGACTATTCTTTCTAGACTGATTTCGTCGATTATCGATCAACATTTATTTCGATCTACTTTTACTAATATGTTCTCCATGTTCCCAAGACCAAGCTAAGAATTCAGACTGTGTAATCACCTCTGGCTAGGAGGATGGTGGACTTTAATAAACTTTATTGTATTGTATATTATTTTAGTTGGTTTAGGCCCTATGATTTTTTTCATCCTTTAACTTTCACATAAAAATGGTGATCTTTTATGATCACAAATTATCTATATAGTGTGAAATTTATACATTGTGAAGACTAATAATGAATATTGTAATGCTACAATTTTTGTAGCTTGTAATAGCATTATATCACTTGTGGAAAAAAAAATCCCAACTTTGTAGATTCTATAAGTAAGTTTCTAGTGATCAAAATGAGCAATTTGCACGACCAAATAGTCATTCACTTAAAAACACATCAGATTGGATAATACTATTTTAGTTAGAGATTTAATAATCTATATTAATGAAAGCCCTTAAAAAATTATTTTTTTTGAGGATTGTGTTTAAAAGATGGAGGAGTATCAAGATCAAATCTTTCAACACTTACCTGATGCTTCTAACAAATGGTTCCATCAGAACAATTCATTTAAGCTAGTCAAGTTTAGGTCACCTATGCAAGGTTCCCTTATCATAATGTTGTGATACCACTACAATGACACAATTATTACCTCTTCAACATTGCTAGCTCAATCAATTCTTCACATGCATATTGACTTGCTCGTAATATCCAAAAAAATATTATAGGTTTTATTAACCTGGCTTTTCAGTCAACCTTTCCTTAGCTTATATCTAATTTCATCAGGATATATGACTTCCCTTCTAATGTCACCAGATGACTGAATTGAACTCAGATAAGCTATAACTTGAATTCTAGTTGAGTTAACCCTAATTTAACTCAGGATATATGACTTCCCTTCTAATCTTCATGCTTGCTTATATGTTTCTTGCAAATCTCCATGCTTGCTCTTATGTTTCATGAAAATATCCATGCTAGGGTATGTTTTTTATGCAATTCTCTATGCTTGAGTTTATGTTTCATGCTAATCTCCATGTTTAGGCTTACTTTTCAAGCAAAATTTATGTTGTGGCTTTATGCTCATGCAAGTAAACAAGTTTTGGCTTCATGAGTTTAATCGAAACATGGTTAAAATGTTTAGCTTGCAAAAACAAAAAATAAAATAAAATAAAGACAAAATCCAAAAACGAGAAAATAAGTGGGCTTACATGCATAGAGGTGATAAATTTTAAAAGCTAGGTAGTTAAGGAGAGCTTGCAAAATTTATAAAATTGAGATAACTTGCACATTTGAAATATTAAAATCAACCATTTTTATGAAACTTATATAAATTTAATTGTGCTCTTAATTGGCAACTTTCATAAAATTTATATATATTTGAAAGATTCTCCAAATTAATTACTTTTATAAAAGTTATATAAATTTACATATTCTCTAAACTGAATAATTTTAAGAAATTTATATAAGTTTAAAATGAGCTCTGAAAAAATGGTAAAAATATAAGCTTATGTGCACTCCAATTCAAAATATTCTCATAAGCTTATTTTAAGTTCTCAAGGCAGATCTCTTATTGAGTAAAGATATTTCAATTTTTTTAAAAATGAAACCAAAACTCTTACAAATATTAAAACATAAAACTTTTTGCATGTAAAAAAATCAAAATTATTTAAGTGATAAATTAAATTTTCCAAGAAAATTAAATTTTTAAATATTTTCCAAGTAATAAACATTAAAAAAAACTTTTGAATTAAACTTTAGCAAATTAAAACTTAAAACCTTCTTAAGTAACAACATTGCAAAAATTTTAAAAGAAACCTTAACTTTTCCAAAAATTAAAATTAAAAATATTTTTCAAGTAAAAATATTGCAAAACATTTAAATGAAACCTTTACTTCTTCGGAATTAAAACTTAAAATCTTTTCCAAGTAAAAATATTTCAAATTCTTTATTTAAAAAAAAATTTTAACAAAACTAAAACTTAAAAATATTTCAACTAAAATTCCTTCAAAATCTTTTTAAATAATTTCAAAACTTAAACTTTTTAAAATAAATCTATAAAAAAACATTTTACTAATGAAAACTAATTTTTTTCCAAAATTTAAACTTTTTAAAGTAACACTTTAACAAAACCATCTCCAAAAGTAATCTAAAGCTTTTTCAAAACTTCAAATTTTTAAAGTAACACATTAACAAAACTTTTTCAAAAGAAATGATAGTTTATTTTCCAAATCTTAAATAAGACTTTATCAAGTAACACCTTAACAATTTTTTTTCCCAAAAGAAAACTTGAAACCTTTTTTAACTTAAAATCCTTTTAAAACTACAATTAAACATTAAAAAGTAAATCAGTCAAAAATAAAATCTAGGTAAAACTTTTTTAAAAATGAAAAATTAAATCTAATCTTTTCAAACCCAAATAACTCTTATATAAAATATAAATTAAATATTTTTCAAGAAAAAGATTAGTTTTTTCAAAAGAAAACTTTACTTTTTCAAAAGAAAAAACCTAAATAAAAATAAAACTCAGATAAATATTTTTTAAAAAATTAAAACTGGCCCAAGTAAATCTCAAACTCTCATGAGTTCACCAAATATATAAGCTTTCAAATAAAATTATAATAATTCAGCCAGAAAAATCCTATACCACAACAACAATACCAACCACAACATGACTGACAACAAACACAGTAGCAATTTTAGCTACAGTGCTCATGGCAACAGTAATGACCACAACTTTGTAGGCCACATGAGAGAAGAATGTCTAGGCAGACATTTGAGAAAAAGAAAAATCAACTCTATTATTTCAATGAATGAAGATTACAGTGATACTTTAGAGCCTTCTCAACCACCATATCACACTTCAAAACAACAGTCTCATTGCACAGATGTTGAGGCCTTGCTTATAGTTTTTTGAGCTAATTTTAAAATTAATTTATATTATTTGGATCAAATATAAGTTTGTATATATTTCTATAGAAGCAAATGAAGGTCTTCCATGGTTGTCATAGGTCCATAACATCCTTAAATGGTATGAAAATAGGATTTTGGAGTCACTCCAACTCAATGTTTTCCAAACAGTACTACATCTACAGGTGAAAGAAACAATAGGTATATCTCTGATCAAATTGAAAGATTAGAAGATGGCATGCACTCATTAAGATATGAGATGAGATAATTCATGTAATTAATTTAATTGAATTATTAACCACAATGAGCTTCCCACTCTATATGTCTTCAAGTACTTAAATATTTTATTTTATTTTAATCATCTTAATTTTATAAATTGATTGTGTTTGTCATTAATAGAAATGCAATGAACCTTAATCTGATTTATGAATTGAGGGGAAATCTCATTCCATTGTCATCTTTACTTTATAAACTTTGGTTTAATGCAATTTGTTCTCTTTTATTGTAAGGTTGCTAAAAATATATCTCATAGACTACTCAATATTTTAATGTTTAGAGTATGTTACTACTTAGTTCATAGAATTTATGTGTTTATATGCTCACTATGTAATTTTTCTATGTTATTGGAGATTGAACTGATAGATTGATATATGTTTTGATATAGTTGAGATTATTGTACTATTACAAATGATTTAGATGTTTTTTTGTTGTTCAATAACTTTCATATTTGTGGCATTTACATGCATACACATATCTAATACAAACTTCAATTTTTACACTTATATCAAACCACTGCTAATAGTTTATACAATGCAAATAATTACAGCATTTTAAAATTCACTACAATGAAAATAGCATGAGTTTTTACAGCTTCGATAATCTGTATAGAATGTTGTAGAAACTCATTTTTTAATAGTAATTTTATCATAAATATTTATGTTTTGAGATTGTGTGATCATTATGTTGTGTAGAAATTTGTTCGATATTTATCGAAATAATAAAACATATTATAATTAAATTTTGATTGTATTATATCATAGAAGAAAGATCTTACAAATCAATTTTCTCAAATAGTTGAGATGTTTAGTAGTATTGCATATTAACCATAAATGTTTTCATGAGAATAAAATCAAGTGTCAGATCTGAAACTTGGGAAAAATAAATTTACTAAATTGATGCAATGTTACACAATTTATAAAAGTAATATCCTTAATAATGCACTCCACATTAGAGTTCAAATTAAATTTTGGGAGAAGGTGTGGACAGATATTAGCAAGCTTGAGAGGACTATTAAATAGAGTAAGAAAAATAAACCAAATCATTTTCTTATTATTGGTAGCATGAGAGCTTATCTCCATAATGTTGTCACTGTTTCTTCTTTGGACCGCAGAAGAATAATATTAGTCGATGCTTGTTTGTTAGGTCTTATACTTGTGTACAAATATGTTCAAAGAACTTAGAATTATATTTGNGAAGTGCAGTGATTTTATCGGCCACCTTTACTTTAGGTACCTGCAACTGTTGGATTAACAAAAAAAAAAAAAAATTGTATCAACTATGATTGTTGATTTAAATGCCTTTTATGTTAAATTGTAATTTAATTTTGTTTAAATGGTTTTTGTTTTTTTGGTGAAAAACAAATAATTAATGGCTAGCTAAGCTAGACACCTATACCTTGAGAGGTGACGCACTTGAGCTCTCATGCTTGGGCTTCTTGAACAGAGTC
>JXCR01123784.1:0-31915 GCA_002079205.1 Phalaenopsis hybrid cultivar | reverse complement strand
CCATGGAGAAAACAAAATCACACTTTAGTTTAAAAGAAGAAATCATTTTCAAACCAACAACAAGTCTCGACAAACCACACTTTAGTTTAAAAGTAGAAATAATTGTCAAACCAACAACAAGTCTCAATTAAAATAAAAGTAGTCTAAAATAAAGATAAAAACTTATCTCAAGTCCTCCACCAAACTCTTGAAGTTTCTTTGAATCTCTTCTCTTTTACAATCACTTAAAATAACAAAAAGGATAAAGTAAATAAAAAGTGGTTTCTGAAAATCTCTCCGAACTAACTCCCCAGAAAAGAACTTTCAAAACTTATCAATATTTTCGGGACCCTTTTCTAAGTCCTCTCTTCTTTCTTTTATAGTTTTTCAAGAGGTGCATTGGGATCTCTTCAAAAAGTGTCTTGATTCGATGTATTTGCCCAAGAGATGCATCATTTCATGATAATTTTCTTCCATGATGGTTACAATCACCTATTAAGCCAATGAGTGCCTTAAAAATCTCTTTGAAATTCGTGAAAAATAATTTTACTCGTCTAGTAACTGCCACTGGCGCTTAAGTGCTGGGTCTCGACGCATAGGCGCGACTTTCTCGGTTTTACCGGGGCTTAAGCGCCGGATCTGACACTTATGCGCCAATACTCTTTTGCACAATTTTTTATCTTTTTGCTCCAAATTTGATCCTTTTTCACTCCATTAAGGATTTTTTTTTTATTTTTACTTGTATCTGCAAGAAAAACACAAAAATATCTTCCATTAAAGTGTAACACTCAAAAATAGATATAAAAATATGTCTAAAAACACTATATATTTTAGGTGTATCTGCGACGTTTCACGAACATAAGCGATACTTCACTTCGCGATGGAGAAAGGCGGGAGCCGGAGCAGGTTGCGCCAATTCGTGAAATAAGGGAGGAAGGAGCTAGCGGGAGTGGGAGCGGTTTTTATTTTTTCGTTTTCCCGGGGTCCAAACTCCAACAAATCTCCCACATGAAGACCGGTACACAGGCATCAACATCTCTTTCCTCGAACTGATTTCTTCCACTGACGGCGTCGCCCTTTTCTTCAATCATGAATCCTCCACCATGAATCCTCCACCTCTGCAACTCAAAACCTTTGTCTTCACCATAGAAGACCAACTGAAGCTGTGCACAACTTTAGTTTCTCAAGAGTAACAACCTTATTCAACACATCAGCAGGGTCCAATTAGCCTTGCACCTCCAAGCTATTTCTTGGATTACTCTTGTCTCTGCTTACAACTCCCACTACATGGGCAATATTCTGACTCTACTAAAAGTCTTTTTCAACAAGTCTAACCTTGTACCATTTACTGTCATCAAACTCAGTCTTCACCTGGTACACTCACATGTTGTGTAATGTCTTCTTCCCTGGTGGAAGTTCTGTCAGCTCCCACTTGCTCGAACTTTCATTTTGCAAGATTTCTTTATAGCTCTGTGGTTCTCCACCATCTGTCTTTGGAATAATAGGAATGGGTGCTCCGGACCCACTATTCTCTTCACTTCCATCATCAACAGAACTAGGAACTACCAATAATATTGCATCTTGCACTTCTTCAAATACCACATTTGCAATATTATTCTCCATCTTCTTGGGATTCCTGCAGTTCATCTTTATGTGGTCAGCCTTATCACAATTTTAGCAGGTTGCCTACTAACCAGACTTCGATTTTGATCTCCTTCTATTTTAGTTCCTGCCTTGTCTTCTTCCTCTGAATCAACATTCAGTGCCGAACTCGTACTTGAGAACTTGCCAGAATCTTTCCTGCGAACTTCCTCAGCCAAAATCAAATCACGAATATCATCACATTTCAGTTTAGATTTACCTGCAGAACTGCTAACTGCAATCCTCATGGCTTCCCAACCATTTGACAACGATGCCAACAATATCAGCGAATGTATCTCATCATCAAAATTAATTTCAACAGACGACAATTAATTTGTGATAGTTTTGAAATCATTCTGGTGTTGAGCAACAGAAACACCTTCCACCATTTTCAAGTTAAATAACTTCTTCATCAAGTACACCTTGTTATTCGTCAATGACTTTCATACATATCTGATAAGGCTACGATGAGATCTGCAACCGTCCTTTCCTTGACGACATTGTGTGCAACGAATCTCGATAGGGTCAATCGAATAACCCCAAGAACTTGTCGATCCAACAAATTTCACTCAGCCTCATCCATTCTTTCAGGTGTTTTCCCCAATAAAGGAAGATAAAGCTTATTTTCATAGAGGTAGTTATTTATCTGCATCCTCCAATAACCAAAATCTGAGTCATCAAATTTCTCGATCATTGAAACCTTCACGTCATCTGTTGTCATCATTCTTCCTCAGATCCGAACAAAGCTCTGATATTAGTTTTTGTTGGGATATGATAGATATACTAGAGTTGATGTGGTATATATATGTATATATATATAATTTAACAGGAGAACGATCGACGACGAAATAAAAAATAGAACGAGAAAAATTCACACTAGAAAGCAGTAACACAGCGAAACACAGATTTATGTTGTTCGTTAAATTTTCTACATCCACGAAGTTGCAGAGGATTTTACTACTTGAGAAATTTACAATAGTCGATTATCTCTTCTTACAAGAGAATTCTCTCACTTTGTTGCTCTCCCTTCTTATCTCTCTTTTCTTCTCTCTCTACACCGAGATACACCGAAAAAATTCTACACTGAGATACACCGAAGAAGATAAACTTACAAGAGAAATAAAACCCAATTTCTCTTCTGGCACAAGCCACCAAGAAGAAGTCAAGGGAGAAAAATCTTTTTCTTTCTTCTTTTGCAAAGCACGCACACTGCTTGCACTTCTCTTTCTCTATCCCAAGGAAACCCGAAGAACTCTTCTTCTATCCCGAGGAAGCCTGAAGAAGAACTCAAAATTGTGACTTCTAAAACTGAAAGGAGAGCCGTGCGATACCTTTTATCGCGAGAGAGGAGGCGGGGTTGGCGACGTTTCGTGAATAGAAGCGATACATCACGTCGCGATGGAGCAAGGCGGGAGCAGGAGCAGGTTGCACCGATTCGCGAAACAAGGGAGGCGTGAGCGGGAGCTTTTTTTTCTCGTTTTCCCAGGCTCCAAACTTCAACAAGTCATATTAGCCTATGATTATTTCGAGGGGTGTAAACAAGTCGAGCTTGAACGACCTCAGGCTTGACTTGCATTCGACTTATTAAAACAATATCACTATTCGTGTTCAGTTAGTTTATACATCAAGCACAAAAAAATTGTTCATGTTCAACTCATTTGCCTAGCAAGTCGAACGCGAGTTTTCGTAAATAATGAGTCATTTTTGCAACCCTAGTCACACGTCTATAGGATGTTAAAGGTAGGTGCAAGATTTAAATCTTATTATTTATATTAAAATATTCATATAAATAAACTTTAATATATTTTTTCCTATTTTTTTAATTAATAATTTTAATAGCTTAAAATTTTTGTAGCATGGTAGTCAACTAGATTATTTAATATATCAATATCAATATATATATATATAATTTTTTCGAGTAATTTTTTCGAGCCAAAATGAGGAGAGCACGAACAAACAAAAATAGTATTTGTGTTTGTCTCATTTGCTAAGTGAATAGCAAGACGTTTTGACTGTCAAATTTATTACACCATCGAAATTATCCCGTGTTATGTGCTTGACTATGACTTTTTAATTTGTAATATTGATTATACTATGAACACATTAACCCCAAGGAAAAAAAATTGATATGTATTTGACAATTTTCGATAGTCAGTCTTTAAGTATTATGGAAAACATGTGTTGTGACTTATGACATTGCTATAAAAATAATTTTTAACTAAAAGTTAGACTATTTTGGACAATAAAGGATCTTCCTTCGTATTGATTGTTATTAAGTTGCTGCAATGGGGAAATTTTAGCTTGCGCTTGTTGCATGAATATGTCGAAGTCGTTTAATTTAAAACATGATGAAAAAAAATTATGATTCAACTATTATCACTGTTCATCAATTCAAATAGAATAAATATGTTTTCTTAAAAAATAGCATTATGAAATCAAGACCTCCACCAAGATTATTGGAGACTAGTCATGGCATATGGGTAGTGCAATTCCAAAGATCAGTCATTCCCCAAAATAATCTTCACATCATCTTCCTTATATCGGTGCTACACATAATTGTACATAACAAATTATATTTTGAATCTGTCATATTAGATGACCAATTTATTTATATGTAATGGCGATATCATGCATGTTGAGAAAAAATAAAATAAATAATACATTCAATGCTATGATGAATATTAAGGACAAAGCCAAATATAATATTATAGCCAAATGTTTTTGAACAAATATTACAAGAGAAGGAAGTTACCACTTAAAGAATTAACTCTACGTAAGTAAGCTGATAAAACCTAAAATTAAATGCTGTTACTTTTAAAAATCCCGTACAATTTTTTTTTTGAATTTTTTTTAAAATCTTAATAGAACCCTTATGGAATTATAGTGCTCCCCTCGCTTTAAGGGTTGTAAACAAGTCGAGCTTGAGCGAGCTCAGACTTGACTCATGTTTGGCTAGTTCGAAATTGTTCATGTTCAAAATCGGCTCGTGAACAGTGTATTTGTGTTCGGCTCGATTTAAATTTCAGTGTTCGTGTTCAACTCAAAATTGAGTTATTAAAATTAAACTGAATAAAATAAATGTAAAGTGCTGGATTCAAACCTCGACCAAATGAATACAAAAGAAGACGCATAACCACATTACCAAACGAGTAGTTATGTTTTAAACTTAGATATAATATATATAAGATATTATTATATAAATAATATATGCAATATATTCTTATAAAAATAATTATATATATATTTTTTTGTTTCGAGCTAAAACAACCAAAACACAAGAGAACAAAGAGCGATTCATGTTCGGCTCGTTTATAATTCGAGCTTTAAAAATTTATTCGTGACACAACCGGTTCTCGGTCAACGGGCTTTTTTTTGAAAGCCCTACTCGCTTTAATATAGAAAAAATGATTTTCAAAGAAAAAAACCGCCGAAATTTTGTAAAAATTTCGGCCGATAAGACTGTCGGTAACCGCATGTTGTATCGCGGCGCTTGAAATTATGATACCACTACTCGACCATATGGCATTCATGCATTATTTACCACGAAACTATGTGCCACTTTAACGTATTCATTTATTACACTATTATGCACAATAAATGACTGTCATGGAAAAAATTAGTAGGACGTTACTCTTATACGATTTCATTATTAATATAAATGACAAATGTTAGATTTAAAGTAGATAAAAATTCAAAATTTAAAGATATTTAATATTTTTGTTAAAATACTTATTCTAATTTTGCATCTTTTGCATTTATAAATTAATCTTTTATTGTCTAATTAGCAAATTTAAATGTAATATTATTTTTTATTTATTGTTTCGCCTTTGGGCCGAGCAAAAGTTTAATCATCCAAGCTGCTTTGTATGGATGCATAAAGGTCAGTAAGTATAAATCTATAAAGTAAAGTTTATACATTAGATATGTAAATGCATAAGAATTGGTGGTAGGTATGTAAATACTCCATTATTTTAAGAAAAAAATTTATTTTACGTACTTCTAATATATGTTTTTTTATGAAAAAAATCTCTTCTTCGACATCTTTGAGCTAAATAAAATAGAAAATAAAAAATATGAGATAAAATTATAGTTATTTAAATATGTAGATTTATTTATTAGTTACTTTGCATAAGTTATTGACCATTTTTTTTATATATGTATTTTATAATTAATACGAGTTTCACATTTTTTAAAGAGTACAAAGGCTCCATTTTATTACAACAAGGAAAAAAAGTTACTAAAGCGGGGAAATGAACCAACCTAAAACTCTATACAACTCACACAATATAAATAAAAAGGTTCCTGTCTCCCCAAAAAAAATAAAACTACAACTCACACCACACCCACACCCACACCCACACCCCACCACACAACCTTAACCAGACAATTCTTTAATAACAAAGGCTAACAAATCATCAGGAAAATGAAAGAAAACCTGCTCTCTTGAACAATTAAGACCGTACTTAGTAGTCCAAAGAGCCACAACATTGCCATCTCTACGAACATGCGCCTAAGACACATTCATATTTACAGTTAAAGCTCAAATTCTCCTCATCTGCAGCAAGATACTCCAATGAGCCTCCTTATCATACCTGCAACAATTCCATAATATCATAGAATTCATTTCAACAATGGTATGAACCATTCCAAGCTTCTTTGCCACCATCAGTTCAAACACAACTGCATCAACTTCAATTGTCAAAGGAGAAGTAGGAACAGTCAAGGTAGCAAACAATAGAAAGAGCAAAATCACAACACACGCCCCAAGCACTAGCCACATTGGGTTTCCAGCTACCATCAATATTTATTTTAAAGAAAGGAGCAATAGGTTTACACCAAATCTGTCTGAAAGTCTGTCTAATAGAACTCCTATTACCAACTATCTGTCGAAGATATCCATACAACATATCCACACTATATTTAAACTGAACATGTTTTAAACTTTTGCATAAGTAGCAAAAAATAAGTCCCACTGTACTGTAGACATTGGGTTCTTCCTCCTCAAAGATGGTACTATTATGAGCCAACCAAGTAAGCCAAAGGACCACACTAGGAACAGTATTAAAAAATACTTTACCCAAGCTTCTCCATCTACTAAACAACTCATTAATAGAATGGAAAGAATGCTCCATTCTAAAATTAAGCAGTTTATCATTAAGCATGTCCCAAACAGTATTAATAAAGCTACAATCACCAAATAAATGGTTAAACAATTCTTTTTTTTCCATACCAAGAACGCAACGAGATGAAAGCTTTAAGCCCTTCATTTTAAGAATATCATCAGTAGGTAGCAGGTTATGAAAGACATGCCAAGTAAAGAAAGAAAAAAATGGTTTTATCCACAGATTCCACACCCATTCCAAATTTAGACCATCAGAAAATAGAATAGTAGAAGCAAAGTTCTTAGAAATAGAATCAGACAACTTCTTCTTGAGAATCAATCTATCAGCTTGATTATTAGATACATGAATAGAAGAAATGAAGTTGGCATCAGTAATATGAACAGATTGCATTAATCTATCCTTCATCCAATTATTAACCTTAGGGTTGATATCAAAGGGACCTCTATACTTATCAGCATGATTCCCTTTACCCATCCATTCATCAAACCAAAAAGAACACTGACCATTCCCCAGATTCCAATAGAAAAAAGATTCAGTTTCTTTAGAAACCTTCAACATTTCTTTCCAAATGAAAGAATCCTTATTCTTTGGAGTGATTGATATAGGATGTACCTCAGCACAATATTTAGCATTCATCAATGATGCCCATAAAGAATTGTTCATACTAAAACGATACCATAATTTAATGTAATTGAATTTAACAGAATCTTGCAGACTCCTAAAACCCAAACCACCCTTTCCACAGAGTTTACAAAGTTTAGGCCAGCTTTTCCAGTGAATAGAATTCTTCCCCAAGCCATCCCAAAGAAACTTATTAAATAATAATTCTAATTTATTAAAAATCCCCTTATGCATGTTCATCACCCATAAAAAAATAAAGAGGCAAGGAACCCAGTATACTATTCAGAAACGTAATTCTCGCTCCATAAGAGAGAAACTTATTTTCCCAAGATAAAACTTTCCACTTCACTTTATCTACCAACTGCATACAATGTTTCATACGTTGCTGCCCTTTTTCTAACACAAAGCCCAAATAATAAACAGGAAGCACAGCTTTTGTACAACCAGTCCTATCAGCTATCCAATTCTTCTTAGACACATGGACGCGATTCGAACAATAATAAGAGCACATTTGACGTGTTAAAGCAAATCCCAGATGCTAATTGAAAGTGCTGAAGAACATCCAAACCTTCTTAATAGATCTTTAACGAGCATTAGTAAAAACAATTAAATCATTTGCAAAACAGAGATGAAATATACTCACCCTTCCCTGATGCACATAGTTTAAAGAGGGGAACTTATCAAACAAATTATTAAGACTTCTAGAAAGATAGTCAAAAGCAATAATAAACAAATAAGGAGTTAAAGGATCCCCTTGATTGATTCCTTTGGAAGCTTTAAAGAATCCATTTTTCTGCCCATTGATAATTAAAAACTTGACATTAAGAAGACTTTTGACACTATTCGTTATTGGGTTTCCTAAGAATTTCTGCTCTCTGATTCTTAGAATCCTAGATAACAATTTTTATTCTTTAATACGAGTTTCACATTTAATTTGCCCTTTTATTAATTTATATTTACTGTGAAGCTTATTCATGTTAAAAGATAAAATTATATTTTTAATTTGTTTTGATAAATTTTTAATTATGTTATAGTTAATAATATAAAAAATTAAGTGGCTAGTGGGCGGCAGGCAACTTTTTTCATTTAGCTTAGTTTTTTTTTTCTAAATTTACTAAAAAGAAAACTAATGATTAAAATTTAAATATAATTTTATTTTACATTGAATTTTAAATTCTTGGAGATAAAAATGAAAAATTTTAGAACTCTTATGAGTGTAATACACTGTTAGTATTGTCGACTAAAATAACCCTAAACGATGTGGGAAACGAAAGGTTGTGGGTAGACAGCTAGCAATGGCGCCAATAGGGTTCCACGTGCAAAAAAACGCCACGTGCAAAAATATTCGCCGCTTTCAAACCGGTGCCGTCTCTCTCCTGTGGAAACTCGCAATCCGTGGGTAAAATATTCTTTGCTGTTTTTATTTATTTATTTATTTATTTTAATGGGAAACTTATTCGTCATTCCATTCTTCATTCACGCATGGCAGTGACGAATAAGGGTGTAAGTTAGGCGAGTTTGAGCGAGTTTAGGTTCAGTTTGTGATTCACTTGTTAAAAAATATTATTATTTATATTTAGTTCGTTTAAAATTCGAGCTCAAAATATTTATTTGTAATCGGCTCGTTTGTGAGTTCAACATGAGCTGTTTGCGAACAACAAACCGTTTTGATAGCCCTAATCAAGCACCTGTATTATTTTAAAGATAGGGGCAAGATTTAAATGTTATTATTTTTATTAAATATTTATATAAACAAAATTTAATGTATATTTATTTTATTTTATAATTAATAGATTTAATTGATTATAATTTTTTANTTTGATTTTAAAATTTAAATTTTAAAATAAAATAAAATAAAAAACAAATATGATGAAATTAGGGGATGCAAAAAAAAACTGAATATTTAGATTATAAAATAATAAAAAAATTAAAATATATTCTTAAAACCGAACTAAATCAATCAAATTTGTTCGATTTGGCTCCAATAAAATATCTAGTTAAAAAAGATGAGCGAACCAACTCGAACAAATTTGATTAATTCAGTTTCGCTTCAAAAATGTATTCGATTTTTTAATGTTTAAATCTCAATATTCAATTTTTCGGTTATTTATTCGGTTTAAATTTTTATTTATCCAAATAAAACCCAAATCTAAAATGAGATGGAGGATTCATGAAATTCAATGGATATTATACATTTAAGATAAGTAAATTTAATGTGTTCGTAATTGAACTCCAAACAACAGCTAGATTTTCATATTTTTAATAACCGAATTGTTTAATGTGGTTTGAATTTCAACTCGAATTTATCAAAATGTTAATCGGTTTGATTTATGAATTTTTAGTTTTGGTTGCAAATTGGTTTGACAATTTGAAAATTGATCAAATGCTCGCTCGTAGATGAATGGAAAAGATAATTAAGAATAATTTATAAGGTAAAAAGGTTTTATGTAGCCTAATCATTGTGAACACATATCTTAAATCATGTTTGATGCTTCATGGTGTCAAAATCATCAATCATTGTTCTTCATCTAAACTCATTGCAATATTCCTTTTAATATATGTTATTGGTTAACTTGCGGGATCATTTTATTCCATAATGTTACGCCATCAACAAATTTTCGTCATTCTACATGGATCTCAAGGTGCAACACCAATCTTAAGTTAATTTTTTTAGCAAGAAATATTTGATCTTCAATTAAAATGATATAGAACTTTGACTTTAGCAAACCATTAGTCAAATTAACTGGCTCAGGGAGACGATTGCAATGACACAAACATGGGCCCAATCAGAGTCAAATCAAACCTATATCGAAAGTGAAATTTTTTTGGAACCTTTTGATGCTTAATTAGAAGGTCAAAACGATTCTAAATTTGACAAACTTATAGTCAATCAAGCGTCTCAACGAGATGAACCTAACGAGTTAAAGATCACTTAATGCTGACATTATTAAGGTTCATTTCGATCAAGGGACCTCTCTAGGTCATCGGATGGAGTGGTTCAGATTTCTTCCTTATTTGCAAAGAGATCTCTCCTTGACTGTATAAATAAAGTCCCACCCCCCTCCTCGAGAAAATACCTGGATTAAGACTTGAGTTAGGAGAACAGTAAGGAGAAGGAAAAGAAGCGCAATGTGATTTCTACATCGAAGATCAAGCGAACACTTCCTACTCCTATAGCATTTGACTTCCATTGACCACCATCAACAGACACCTACTTGCTACGAAATTTCTTTGCAGGGTCATAATGTGTGTTACTAAATTTCATTGTATTTTATAGAATTTTGAAGCACTCGGTAGAGCAATATGTCTAATATCCCGTGTAATGATACACCTCTAAAACATTGTAACAACACAGGTTCAATACGCTGCAACAACCCATTGCATGCAATGTAATGACACATTTTGAATATGGTGTAACGAAGCACCCCTAAAGACGGCGTAATGACGTATCCCAAATATAGTGCGATGACACACACAACAACAACAACTATAACTTTCACACTTAGAAAAAAAGGGTTTTTTATGGACTCTTGAAGTTCTTTCCTCACATCTCACAGCTATGACTTATGTGACCAACTATCGCTTATGTGGTCAACAACTTGTATAGTGTCGACTCCAGCCTCTATGGCCTATAGAAGCAATCTAAGCTTGCTCAACTTCGAACTCTAGCCTCTACGACCAACATAAATTGTCATTGCTCATGTAGCTCCAACCTTAGATTGCCATAACTACTTTTGTAGCTCCCAACTTCAGTTTTTATGACCTATGAATATTTTCACAACTCATGCAAGTTCCAACTTCAGCCTCTGCAGCCTACGAACATTATTGCAGATCGTGCAAATCCTAACTCAGACATATGTGGCCTACAAACATTATCTCGGCTCATGCAACTCCCAACTTTGGCCCATACACCTTAAGAATGCATCACAACCCACCACTATAGTCTATGTGACCAACTATGACATAAGTTGCTCACAACTCGTGCAACTCCCGAATTTGGTCTCCATGATCTACAAATGTCATCACATATCATCATTATGGCCTACGTGACGAACTACCTCCTACGTGATTTATAGCTCTTATAGCTTCAGATTCTTACCCCTACAGTTTATGGAAGTCATCCTAACTCACAACTATGACTTTTGTGACCAATTACGAACTTGGTTCATAGCTCGTGCAACTCCTGATTCTGACTCATGTGGCCTATGGATGTTTTCGCAACTCATCACTTCAACCTACATGACTAATTTTATCCTACGTGGTTCACAGATTGTGCAAAAAGCCAGACTCAAACACCGACATTTTATAAACATCATTATAGTTCACCGCTACTACATAGCTAACCAACTACGACCTACTTGGTTGATAGCCCGTGTAAGTCCTTACTCCAGCCCCTGCGGCCTACGAAAGTCATCACAGCTCATCACTATAGTGTACATGATGAACTACGACTTACATGGTTCAGAGCTTGTGCAGCTCTCAACTCTAGTATCTGTAACCTACAGATATCATCACACTTCATCTCTAAATCCCATATGACCAACTGCAGCCTAAGTGGATCAAAGCTCTTGTAACTTCCTACTACGATCTCAATGGCCAATTGATGCTCCTGAAACAACTATCTGCGGCCCACATGACTAACTTCTATCCTGACTTTCAAGTACTGTCTATATGACATGCTGACCTTATGATCACCATCTAAAATATTTACGAAGGAATACTGCCTCCATAGCAATTGATTATGTCATTTGTAGCATACTATCATCAAGAGTTACATTCATCACAGTCAGACTACGTGAATTATCCATGAACTACTATTGCACATTTACAATGATCATCTTTGTAACTTTATCTTCCCTAATTTAAGAGAAAAAGAAGTCTCTCTACTCACAATTCATAGTGAATTATTTCAACTGAACATGACCTCATAATTTTTTCCCTTTTTCAAGGGGCTTCCACATAAAAATCGAAGTGTCTCCTTCTACTCACTTCTATTTAATTATATTTGTATTTTCTAAATTTTTGTCCGATGCTAAGAATCTAAATTTATGGCTTCACCACAAGAGTCCTTCCGGCACGCATCACTAATGATGTGGGATCAAAAAAAAAAATGATGGGATTCAAATACTCATGAACAAACCTTAAACAAACTCTATATTAAACCTTAATTAATCTTTATATCAAATCTCTCAACTAATTTATTCACGTGCTTTAAATAATTTTATTTATTATCAGTAATGCATTCTCACAATAAATTGATCGAGTTTCTTTATTTAATAATTAAATATTAATAGCAGTATTCAAATTTAATTAATTAAAAACCAACATAAATGGGCTCTTCTTTAACATAAACGGTGATTATCAAGAACCTTCAACCAAGCGGAGGGGGGATGCACCCTTCCTTCTCATCCATCCTCCATTTTACAGAAGTTGGCCCCACCTCTCATGTGAATCCATTTCAGCTGTCTTCTCTTCTCATTCCGGTAGTGGAACTACTTAGTTCCACAATTCTCTTTTCCCTTGGCAATCCACACTTTTTTTGTTGATTTATTTGAAATTAAAATTAACCCACAATTAAATTATAAATTAATAATTCGAATATATACTTCTAATCCGAGCCTCTTAGTTGAAGAGAAGATCCTCTACAAACTACTCCAAAAATTTTCCTTGCTTCCATACATATTACTTTCTTATGTATTTACATATTTAATACCTAAAATTTGATATTTATATTTATAGCATTTTGGCCTCACAAAAGGTGAATTTTGCTTTTAAGAATATAAAAATAATGTTGATTTGATATGATCTTAAGGATTTAAGTGCCATGCATGTAAAAAAGAAAATTTAGATGCTAAATTTGTAAATAAATATGAGTTGTGTGGCATTATGTAAATATTCTTTTAAGAAAAATCCTGATACTTTGAGTAAACAAAAGCTGCCTGCCTGAGATGTTAAGCTTATTCTGAGAATTTTACCTCCGAAGAAAGATTTGAGTATTCAGAAAATACATATTTTAGTATATTTTCTAAATAAATAATAAATATAATGATTCTTATGAAAATAATTCTTTAATTATGAGGCTCTCAATACTTAAAATTTTCTAAAATAATTTTTACGAATAATCCACCATAATATTGAAAAGAAATGTTAATTTTGTTCATATTTAAGGAATTAAATAATTTATAAAAATAACTGATTAAATTTAAACACAATATCATAATACAAATTCAATTTTTTCATAACCTCTAATTTTTTAGGTTCTGTTTGGGGCAGTTGTTGATTATTTATGATCTGCTGATAAACAGATTATTCTGATAATCTGCAGATTATCAGAATAAGTTGGCTTGTTGTTTGAGGCAGCTTATTGAGAACAGTTTATTGGGAGTTGTTGTTGAATAAATGACCATTCTGCTTCTGTTTGGTTAACCAATTTACGACAAAATTGTTTAATTTTTTTAGGTTTCCTCCATAAAAAACATGAAAAATCAATTTCTCCATGAAATATCTGCTATGTAATCAAGCTCCCCCTTGAATAATTTTTTCAGGTTTCCTCCATAAAAAAACATAAAAAAATTTTTTCTCTGTGAAGCTTCATCGCATGAAAGGAAAAAAAAAATTCGAATAATAGAACTAAGAAAAAATTTCGAATCATTTCTTTACTGGAGATAAGAACCCTAAAATTGTGAATCATAGAACTCGGATGAGTATACCTCACGATCCACGAACTACAGAGGAGCAGGATCGAGGAACAGAGGAGACGGGAAAGCTTGATCACACAGTTAAAGCAACAACAGTGGAGCAGGATCGAGGGACAGAGGTGACTGGATCGAAGGGCTGAGGGGTAATAAGCTCACCCTAAACGCGGAATTCAAGCCTCTCGGAGCGGCGAAAGGTCCAGGGAAGAATAGTGAAATACCTTACGCGGGGTAGCCGGCCGCCCGAGCGAACACGTAAAACAAACAAAATCACAGTATTACAAAATCGCCTGACGCGACATATAAACTGCGTCAAACTGTCCCTTATCCCTTCGCTCTTCTCTGAGCATACAAATTTAAAAAAAAAATTATTCAGATCTATTTATTTATATTATAAACNACAAATCAATTATCGTCTGTTGAAATTGATTTTGATGATGAAATACGTGCGCTGATATTGTTGTCATCATTGACAAATTGTTGGGAAGCAATGAAGATAGCAACTAGCAGTTCTGCAGGTAAATCCAAACTAAAATGCGATGATATTAGTGATTTGATTTTGGCTAAATAAGTTCGCAGGAAAGATTTTGGCAAGATCTCAAGTACGAGTTCGACACTGAATGTTGATTTCAGAGGGAGAAGACAAGACAAGAACTCAAATTGAGGGAGATAAAATTTAAAGTCTGGTCAGCAGACAACCTGCTGGAATTATGGTAAGACTGGTCACATAAAGAGGAGCTGCAGGAATCCCAAGAAGATGGTGAATGATAGCACAAATGTGATGCATTATTCATGGCAGTTCATAGTTCTGTTGATGATGGAAGTGAAGAAGATAGTGGGTTTGGGGCACCCATTCCTATTGTTCCACAGACAGACGGTGGAGAACCACAGAGCTATAATGAAATCCTGTAAAATAAAATTTTGAGCAAGTGGGAGCGGCAGAACTTCCACCAGGGAAGAAGACATTACACAACAGGTGGGTGTACCGGGTGAAGCCTGAGCTTCATGACAGTAAGAGGTACAAGACTAGACTTGTTAAAAAAGGCTTTCAGTAGAGGCAAGATATTGCCCATGATGTGGAAGTTGTAAGCAGAGACAAGAGTAATCCAGGAAATAGCTTGGAGGTGCGAAGCTAATTGGACCCTAGTGATACATTGACTAAGGGTGTTACTTAAGAAACTGAAATTGTGCACAACTTTAGTTGGTATTCTGGGGTGAAGAGAATGACTTTGAGTTATAGAAGTGGAGGATTTTTGTTTGAAGAAAAGGGCGACGTCGCCAGTAGAGGATATCAGTTCGAGGAAAGAGATGTTGTTTCCTGTGCACCGGTCTCCAAGTGGGAGATTTGTTGGGNAAGATTTAAATCTTGCACCTACCTTTAACATCCTATAGACGTGTAACTAGGGTTGCCAAAATGACTCATTATTTACGAAAACTCGCGTTTGGCTTGCTAGGCAAAAGAGTTGAACATGAACATTTTTTTGCTCTTGATATAAACTAACTGAACACGAATAGTGGTATCGTTTTAATAAGCCGAACGCAAGTTGAGCCTGAGGTCGTTCAAGCTCGACTTGTTTACACCCCTCGAAACAATCATAGGCTAATATGACTTGTTGAAGTTTGGAGCCCGGAAAAACGAAAAATAAAAGAAACAGCTCGCGCTCCCGCCTCCCTTGTTTAGTGAATCGGTGCAACCTGCTCCCGCTCCCGCCTTTCTCCATCGCGAAGTGAAGTATCGCTTATGTTCGCGAAACTTCGGCAACCCCGCATCCCCTCTCGTGATGAAAGGTATTGCACGGCTCTCCTTTCAGTTTTAGAAGTCACAATTTTGAGTTCTTCTTCGGACTTTCTCGGGATAGAGGAAGAGTTCTTCTGGTTTCCTCGGGATAGAGGAAGAGAAGTGCAAGCTGTGTGCGTGCTTTGCAAAGGAAGAAAGAAGAAGATTTTTCTCCATTGACTTCTTCTTGGTGGCTTGTGGCAGAAGAAAAATTAGGTTTTATTTCTCTTGTAAGTTTATTTTCTTCAGTGTATCTCCGTGTAGAGTTTCTTCGGTGTATCTCGGAGTGGAGAGAGAAGAAAAGAGAGAGAAGAAGTGAGAGCAACGAAGAGAGAGGTTCCTCTTGTAAGTCTAGGTAATCGATTTGTGTAAATTCCTCAAGTAGTAAAATCCTCTGCAACTCCGTAGACGTAGGCAATTTGTCGAACCGCGTAAATCTGTGTGTTTCGTTGTGCTACTATTTTATGATGTGAATTTTTCTCATTTTATTTTTTGTTTCGTCATGGATCGTTCTCCTGTTGGATTTCATATATATATACCACATCAACTCTAGTATATCTATCATATCTCAACAACAACTAATATCAGAGCTTTGTTCGAATTCGAGGAAGAATGATGACTGCAGATAACGTGAAGGTTTCAAAGATCGAGAAATTTGATGACACAGATTTTAGTTATTGGAGGATGCATATAGATAACTACCTCTATGAGAAGAAGTTTCATCTTCCATTATTGGGGAAATGACCTGAAAGAATGGATGAAGTTCAATGGAATTTCTTGGATCGACAAATTCTGGGGGTTATTTGATTGATCATATCGAGGTTCGTTGCACACAATGTCGTAAAAAAAAGAAAATATCTCATGGCAGTCTTATCAGGTAGGTATGAAAAGTCATTGGCGAATAATAAGGTGTACTTGATGAAGAAGTTATTCAACTTGAAGATGGTGGAATGTGTTTTTGTTGCTCAATACCTGAATGATTTCAATAATATCACAAATCAATTATCGTCTGTTGAAATTGATTTTGATGATGAAATACGTGCGCTGATATTGTTGTCATCATTGCCAAATAGTTGGGAAGCAATGAAGATTGCAACTAGCAGTTCTGCAGGTAAATCTAAACTAAAATGCGATGATATTAGTGATTTGATTTTGGCTAAATAAGTTCGCAGGAAAGATTTTGGCAAGATCTCAAGTACGAGTTTGACACTGAATGTTGATTTCAGAGGGAGAAGACAAAACAAGAACTCAAATCGAGGGAGATAAAATTGAAAGTATGGTAAGCAGATAACCTGCTGGAATTATGGTAAGACTGGTCACATAAAGTGGAGCTGCAGGAATTCCAAGAAGATGGTGAATGATAGCGCAAATGTGATGCATTATTCATGGCAGTTCATAGTTCTGTTGATGATGGAAGTGAAGAAGAAAGTGGGTTCAGGGCACCCATTCCTATTGTTCCACGGACAGACGGTGGAGAACCACAGAGCTATAATGAAATATTGCAAAATAAAATTTTGAGCAAGTGGGAGCGGCAGAACTTCCACCAGGGAAGAAGACATTACACAACAGGTGGGTGTACCGGGTGAAGCCTGAGCTTCATGACAGTAAGACGTACAAGACTAGACTTGTTAAAAAAGGCTTTTAGTAGAGGCAGGATATTGCCCATGCTGTGGAAGTTGTAAGCAGAGACAAGAGTAATCCAAGGAATAGCTTGGAAGTGCGAAGCTAATTGGACCCTAGTGATACATTGACTAAGGGTGTTACTCTTGAGAAACTGAAATTGTGCACAACTTTAGTTGGTATTCTGGGGTGAAGACAATGTCTTTGAGTTATAGAAGTGGAGGATTCTTGTTTGAAGAATAGGGCGACGCCGCCAGTAGAGGATATCAGTTCGAGGAAAGAGATGTTGTTTCTTGTGCACCGGTCTCCAAGTGAGGGATTTGTTGGGGTTCGGAGCTCTGGAATACGATAAAAAAACCACTCCTGCTCCCGCTCTCCCGCCTCCCCTGTTTCGCGAATCGGCGCAACCTGCTCCCGCTCCCGTCTTTCTCCAATGCTAATTGAAGTATCACTTATGTTCGCGAAACGTCGCCAACCCCGCCTCCTCTCTCGCGATACAAGGTATCGCACGACTCTCATTTCAGTTTTAAAAGTCATGATTTTAAGTTCTTCTTCNCCGCTCCCGTCTTTCTCCAATGCTAATTGAAGTATCACTTATGTTCGCGAAACGTCGCCAACCCCGCCTCCTATCTCGCGATACAAGGTATCGCACGGCTCTCATTTCAGTTTTAAAAGTCATGATTTTAAGTTCTTCTTTGGGCTTCCTCGGGATAGAGGAAGAGTTCTTCGGGTTTCCTCAGGATAGAGGAAGAGAAGTGCAAGCAGTGCGCATGCTTTGCAAAGGAAGAAAGAAGAAGAAGATTGTTCTCCGTTGAATTCTTCTTGGTGGCCTGTGGTAGAAGAGAAATTATGTTTTATTTTTCTTGTAAGTTTATCTTCTTCGGTGTATCTCGGTGTAGAGTTTCTTCGGTGTATCTCAGTGTAGAGAGAGAATAGAAGAGAGAGAAGAAGAGAGAGCAACGAAGTGAGAGATTCCACTTGTAAGTCGAGGAAATCGACTGGTATAAATTTCTCAAGTAGTAAAATCCTCTGCAACTCCATGGACATGGGCAATTTGCCAAACCACGTAATTATATGTGTTCCACCGTGTTACTATTTTCTGGTGCTAATTTTTCTCGTTCTAATTTTCGTTTCGTAGTCGATCGTTCTGCTGCTTGATTTTATAGATATATACCACATCAACTCTGCTATATTTATCTATCTCACAACATGACTAAGGTGAAGTGACCTGACTGTATGACGTAAATTCGTCTGCACATAAATCAAGCATAGCATTAAATGGCTTGATAGCAAACTCATCATAAGTATAATCAAATTGTTTACAGAATTCTTTAAGTATTGTGTGACTCAATGAACTGATTTCATCATAGCAGTTTTGATGTCATGTCATTTACGGAGTTGTATGCATAGATGTTAAAAGTTTTTGAAAACATGAAACGAGAGGAATGCAGAAGAGGTGCTTGTCTTAAATATTTAATTTCCTCTTTTTTTAACTATGTGATTTAATTATCTCAGCCTCACAAGACTGATGCTGCATCTCAGTTGGATCAAGTCTATAATATAAAATGTAGTTATTAACACACTAATTCATCTTCTTTGATGCTAACCCTAATTTGGACACAATTTTTGCTTATTTTGTACGGATCCTTTGGTATTAAATATTCCTTTGTGATTTGTCTTCTTTAGTAATATTGCAACGTGCTTAAAACAGTATTTTGCTAAATTATAACATGATTTAATGCTCAACATTTTAAGAGCTAGTGATAACTCTGAGTGTACGGCGCAACTTTCATCCAATGATAATTATAGGACATTTAATAAATCATAGAATATTTTTGCCTCACTATTTTGTGGCTAATATTTAGACAGATTCTCTGCATATTTATCAAGCTACATCGAACATCATTTCTTCAAATCCAATAGTATCATATTTGCTTGGAGAGACATAACTTGATGAAATACCACTCTAATCATAATCGACTTATGGTTCATACTCTTCATGTGCAATCGAACAATGCATATCTATCTATATGTATATGCATGGATGTGTGTGTACTTATATTTGTGTGTGTATATATGTATGTTTATATGTATGTATAAACATATTTATATGCATATGTACATATATGCATATATAGATATGCATACACATATATTTATGTANTCTATGAATATATATATATATATATATATATATATATATGTATATAGATATGTAAATGAATTTTGATATACGCATGCATGTATGTATGTATGTATGTATGTATAAGCCTCTATATAAAAAAATGGTTTAGGGTGATTGGTACGACCTGTTTACGACCGAACCGATCACAAGTCAGAATTTGCATGGCAAAAAAAACATCACCCACTTTGAACAACTTAGAATTGTATTCAACCGATCGTCCAACCTTTAATCCAACTAACATGCGCCGGTTCGCAAGAGCCTTTCGATTCTGATTTCCTATTATATAACACGACAAAACATCGAGCAAACCCTATTTCGATTCTAGCCACCCTCAAGTTTGGAGTTCTACTTCGCTCGACCTTTCGTATTCTCATCTCTAATTTGCCGCCCCCTTGCCAACCCTTTTTCCGGCATCGCACCAGTTGTTGGCGTCTCAGCAGTAGGTACCAACTTTCATCCTTTCCTTGGGTCTGTTCGCATGGTAACTTTCGTTATAACATTAAGAATATCTTCACCCGTAATTTTTAAATAAAAGTCTGAACATAATTTGATCACCGAGCATCCAATTGCCAAGAATGACGACAATGACAAACTGGAGCAGCATCTTTTTTTAGTAAGAATAAGACCGGCAAGCTCACGTAAAAGTCTTTTTTTATCACCAAGAATCTGAAGAAAACATATCCTTAAGAGAAGTATTGCAGAAGATTAATCATTAGCCAAATTATCTAAATCTAAAAATATTTATTTTACATGAAAATAAGATGAAAAAGCTAATTTTGCTCTCTTGATTTTTTTTTTTTGGCCAAAATAATTATTAAGAAGAAATTTATTTACCTTCGCCGCACCTCGACGCTTCTGAAGTTAAGAAATTGCCACGTCTTAGCTTATTTATCTCTTAAATTATATATTTTATTTCTATTTATAGTGTTAATAGTATTTTCTTCGCATATTTAAATTAGAAAAGACAAATCATGGAGCAATTCTTCTGCATAGAATTTGGTTCAATCATCTAAAAAAGTCAATAACAATTAATTAGAATAAAACAGACCTAATTTAGCAACATCGATTTCAAACTTTGACCGCAGATTAAAATTTATATGTTGCTTTAATCTGCACTCATGTTAATTAAGTTTAAACAAAAATATTTGCTATTTAATCTTGAATTTTATAGCGCACCATACAAATGTTTAAGGGGCGCTTACAATTATACCACTCAATTCACATGTATTTACATGTCTACCACATAAATATTATCTTTTAATATTTATATATAACAACCAAATCTTCCATATCAAATTAAAGTATAAAAATTATGTAATTACTTAGCAATATGGGGGTGGGTATATAAAATTTCAAATAAATTATTAAGTTAACAAACATGATTTTATTCCTTCCAATATGACATAATCATTAGTAAAATACAAATAAACAGAGGCTTACCTCGTCGATAGTCTGAATGTGACGGCATGAATTGTACCACTCCACTCTGCAAGGTGGCATGGTGAGATTCAAATTATCATCCATAGCAGTGTGTTATGTTCCATACTGTCATCCACAACGGTATGATGTGATCCACACCATCATCTTCAAGAAACATTTTCTCAAATTGAAAATAATTTATAACAAACAAAAGATAGACATATAAAACTTTCTTTCCATTCAATTTTATTTACTTCATTTGGGTCAAAGTGCCTAAAATTTAAAGTATGATGTTCAAATATGAAGACAAAATAAAGAAAACAAATAAAAAAAATATGTATTTCTTCAAAATAATATGATATTTAATACAATCTTACAATGTGTTTGAAAAGCAGATTGACGGTTTTATCCTATATTATATTATCTGTATTTTTTAAATGTGCGATGATTGTCATACGTGTAATGGCCAAGTTCAGAATTTTTTAGTGTGTATACAAATTGACATTTGACTCTTCTAAAAATATTAACATTATTTTTCAATAAGCATCAACTAATTTATAATTTTGGAAGTAGCACCAATTGAACATTTTTGTAAAAATATATATTTAAGATGCAAAATTCTTGATCTTCGGAAAAAAAAATCATATTTTTTTAAGTNAAGATTTAAATCTTGCACCTACCTTTAACATCCTATAGACGTGTAACTAGGGTTGCCAAAATGACTCATTATATACGAAAACTCGCTTTCAAGTTGCTAGGCAGATGAGTTGAATATTAACAATTTTTTTTGCGCTTGATATAAACTAGCTGAGCACGAATAGTGGTATTGTTTTAATAAGTCGAACGCAAGTCAAGCCTGAGGTCGTTCAAGCTCGACTTGTTTACATCCCTCGAAACAATCATAGGTTAATATGACTTGTTAAAGTTTGGAGCCCGGGAAAACAAAAAAAAAGAAACCGCTCCCGCTCGCTCTCTCCTCCCTTGTTTCGTGAATCGGTGCAACCTTCTCCTGCTCCCACCTTTCTCCAACGCGAAGTGAAGTATCGCTTATGTTCGTGAAACGTCGGCAACCTCGTCTCTTCTCTCGTGATAAAAGGTATCACACGACTCTCCTTTCAGTTTTAGAAGTCACAATTTTGAGTTCTTCTTCGGGCTTCCTTGGGATAGAGGAAGTGTTCTTCGGGTTTCCTCGGGATAGAGGAAGAGAAGTGCATAACCGTGTGTGTGCTTTGCAAAGGAAGAAAGAAGGAAGAAGAAAGAAGAAGATTTTTCTCTCTTGACTTCTTCTTGGTGGCTTGTGGCAGAAGAGAAATTGAGTTTTATTTCTCTTGTAAGTTTATCTTCTTCGGTGTATCTCAATGTAGAGTTTCTTCGGTGTATATCGGTGTAGAGAGAAAAGAAAAGAGAGAGAAGAAGTGAGAGCAACGAAGATAGAGATTCCTCTTGTAAGTCTAGGTAATCGATTTGTGTAAATTCCTCAAGTAGTAAAATCCTCTACAACTCCGTAGACGTAGGCAATTTGTCGAACCACGTAAATTTGTGTGTTTCGTTGTGTTACTATTTTATGATGTGAATTTTTCTCATTTTATTTTTTGTTTCGTCATCGATCGTTCTCTTGTTGGATTTCATATATATATACCACATCAACTCTAGTATATCTATCATATCTCAACAACAACTAGTATCAGAGCTTTGTTCGAATTCGAGAAAGAATGATGACTGCAGATAACGTGAAGGTTTCAAAGATCGAGAAATTTGATGACGCAGATTTTAGTTATTGGAGGATGCATATAGATAACTACCTCTATGGGAAGAAGCTTCATCTTCCATTATTGGGGAAATGACTTGAAAAAATGGATGAAGTTCAATGGAATTTCTTGGATCGACAAGTTCTGGGGGTTATTTGATTGATCCTATCGAGGTTCGTTGCACACAATGTCGTAAAAAAAAGAACGGTTGCAGATCTCATGGCNTTTTTAAAAATAAAAAATAAAATATATATAGATATTCAAATGAATTTTGATATACACTTGCATATACATGCATGCATGTATCCTTGTATGTATGTATGTATAATTCTGTATATAAAAAAATGGTTTAGGGTGATTGGTACGACCTGTTTACGGCCGAACCAATCACAAGTCGGAATTTGCATGCAAAAAAAAACATCACCCACTTTGAACAACTTAGAATTGTATTCAACCGATCGTCCAACCTTTAATCCAACTAACATGTGCCGGTTCGCAAGAGTCTTTCCATTCCGATTTCCTATTATATAACACAACAAAACATCAAGCAAACCCTATTTCAATTCTGGCCACCCTCAAGTTTGGAGTTCTACTTCGCCCGACCTTTCGTATTCTCATCTCTAATTTGCCGCCCCCTTGCCAACCCTTTTTCCGGCATCTCACCAGTTGTTGGCGTCTCAGCAGTAGGTGCCAACTTTCATCCTTTCCTTGGGTCTGTTCGCATGGTAACTTTCGTTATAACATTAAGAATACCTTCACCCATAATTTTTAAATAAAAGTCTGAACATAATTTGATCACCGAGCATCCAATTGCCAAGAATGACGACAATGACCAACTGGAGTAGCATCTTTTTTTAGTAAGAATAAGACCGGCAAGTTCACGTAAAAGTCTTTTTTTATCACCAAGAATCTGAAGAAAACATATCCTTAAGAGAAGTATTGCAGAAGATTAATCATCAGCCAAATAATCTAAATATAAAAATATTTATTTTACATGAAAATAAGATGAAAAAGCTAATTTTGCTCTCTTGATTTTTCTTTTTTTGGCCAAAATAATTAGTAAGAAGAAATTTATTTACCTTCGCCGCACCTCGACGCTTCTGAGGTTAAGAAATTGCCACGTCTTAGCTTATTTATCTCTTAAATTATATATTTTATTTCTATTTATAGTGTTAATAGTATTTTCTTCGCATATTTAAATTAGAAAAGACGAATCATAGAGCAATTCTTCTGCATAGAATTTGGTTCAATCATCTACAAAAGTCAATGAAAATTAATTAGAATAAAACAGACCTAATTTAGCAACATCGATTTCAAACTTTGACCGCAGATTAAAATTTATATGTTGCTTTAATCTGCACTCATGTTAATTAAGTTAAACATAAATATTTTCCATTTAATCAAGAATTTTATAGCGCACCATACAAATATTTAAGGGGAGCTTACAATTATACCACTCAATTCACATGTATTTACATGTATACCCCACAAATATTATCTTTTTATATTTATATATAACACCCAAATCTTTTGTATCAAATTGAAGTATAAAAATTATGTAATTACTTAGCAATATGGGGGTGGGTATATAAATTTTCAAATAAATTATTAAGTTAACAAACATGATTTTATTCCTTACAATATAACATAATCATTAATAAAACACAAATAAACAGAGACTTATCTCGATAGTCTGAATGTGACGGCATGAATTGTACCACTCCACTCTGCAAGCTTGCATGGTGAGATTCAAATTATCATCCATAGCGGTGTGTTGTGTTCCATACTGTCATCCACAACGGTATGATGTGATCCACGCCATCATCTTCAAGAGACATTTTCTCAAATTGAAAATAATTTATAACAAACAAAAGATAGACATGTAAAATTTTCTTTCCATTCAATTTTATTTACTTCATTTGGGTCAAAGTGCCTAAAATTTAAAGTATGATGTTCAAATATGAAGACAAAATAAACAAAACAAATAAAAAAAAATATGTATTTATTCAAAATAATATGATATTTAATACAATCTTACAATGTGTTTGAAAAGAAGATTGACGGTTTTATCCTATATTATATTATCTGTATTTTTTAAATGTGCGATGATTGTCATACGTGTAATGGCCAAGTTCAGAATTTTTTAGTGTGTATACAAATTGACATTTGACTCTTCTAAAAATATTAACATTATTTTTCAATAATCATCTATAACTAATTTATATTTTTGGAAGTAGCACCAACTGAACATTTTTGTAAAAATATATATTTAAGATGCAAAAATTCTTGATCTTTGGAAAAAAAAAAAATCATATTTTTTTAAGGGAGTGGGTGACCCTCTTACCCCCCTAAAATATAGCCACAAAATTTCAATAACTATATACATAATATTTAAATTCTTATATTTGAAAGCGATATGAAAATTAAGATAATATATGTGTAAACGTAAAAAAAAATTAATATATTGGACATATGATTATATAAAATTTGGAATATTTGCATAAATAACCATCATTAACTATATATTTGTATATCAAACATGTAAAAATCAATTTTAACATTTATGCCATCTTGAAAAGATTTCACTTATTAAATATAAAAAATGGTGGTAGAAATGTAAAAAATAAAATTTGTGTGCTAAGATATGGAGGAATTATTGCGTACGGACACCGCATGTATTTCTGCATGCGGTGTCCGATCCTGGCCGTAGATCACAATGATCTACGGTCAGGATTATTTCCATTTTTAAAAATAAAAAATAAAAAATTTCAGATGGGCCCACCGAAATACATCAGGACTGTAAATCAGATGATTTACGGCCCGGATCGGACACCGCACGCAAGCGGTATGGAATAATTTTTCTAAGATATGTGGATAAATTTGAATTGGTTGGGTGGTAACTGGTACGTATGTAAATGCTTTACTATCGAGATATGATGATATCGATTTAATTTGTGAAGCAGCAATGTCGACCGCATGCGGCGAATTTTAGCACAAGAGAGCGGCGCAGCGACAGGTGACGCGTATTTGACCGCATGCGCCTGCTTTGCTGTTTAACGAAGTGATGGTGGAGACGCGCAAATATTCCCGCACATGCGCCTTTTTAGTAGCGGCGTGGCGTGTGCTGATAGCTCGCCGTATATCACGTTTCAACTCTACGCGGGCCCATTGATTAAGCCGTTCTCACAAAAGCTTGGTTCTATCTGGATATGAATTAATTTACTATGTTCAAGTGGAATTAAATATTTGAACATGTGAGACAAATGATTCGTTTAATACTAATATTATTATTTGAAGTGTAGGGGTTATATTATCAAGAATTTGCTTTCGTCACTGCAGGTGGGCTATCTGGATTTCATTTTTTTTTTTATTTAATCAGATTGCCTTTTTGGGTTGTGAATTTAAAGTGCTGGNATGTTCAAGTGGAATTAAATATTTGAACATGTGAGACAAATGATTCGTTTAATACTAATATTATTATTTGAACAAATGTAGGGGTTATATTATCAAGAATTTGCTTTCGTCACTGCAGGTGGGCTATCTGGATTTCATTTTTTTTTATTTAATCAGATTGCCTTTTTGGGCTGTGAATTTAAAGTGCTGGATATTTTAATAAAGAGATAATTATGTATTATAGACTTATGAGGGTGTGGTATAACAAAAATTATTTTAAAATTTAGTAATTTCGTCGGAAAAGATGCTCTCTCAGGACCAATGGGAAAGCCCGAGTGTGGGATGCTTTTGGGCTTTTTAGTTAAGGCCCATTAAAAAAGGCGACCATTAGTACTCTGGGGAGCTATGTACAAATGATTTCAACGTCGAATATCTCTGCTGTCAATGTAATCTAGGAAGACATAAAATTTTATTTACATATGTATGTCACCCTATTTATACAAGAAAAATGTTTTTCACTTTTAAAAGATAAAATTGTGATATTTTTCATGATGCATAAGAATTTGGGTGGCCTAAAAAAAAGTGAAGTTTAGGGGTTGGATGTGTAAATACATAGGCCTACGTTGATATATATATGTAATTGCCCCTTCACACTAGACAAAGAACCCCACAATATCTAGTTTGAGTAAGTGTCAAATTAATGGCNAAAGTGCTGGATATTTTAATAAAGAGATAATTATGTATTATAGACTTATGAGGGTGTGGTATAACAAAAATTTATATTAAAATTTAGTAATTTCGTCGGAAAAGATGCTCTCTCGGGACCAATGGGAAAGCCCGGTGTGGGATGCTTTTGGGCTTTTTAGTTAAGGCCCATTAAAAAAGGCGACCATTAGTACTCTGGGGAGCTATGTACAAATGATTTCAACGTCGAATATCTCTGTTGTCATTGTAATCTAGGAAGATTTGCATATATACCCCTCAATTATTATGTATTTATAACTGGGAGACATAAAATTTTATTTACATATGTATGTCACCCTATTTATACAAGAAAAATGTTTTTTTACTTTTAAAAGATAAAATTGTGATATTTTTCATGATGTATAAGAATTTGGGTGGCCTTAAAAGAAGTGAAGTTTAGGGGTTGGATGTGTAAATACATAGGCCTAGGTTGATATATATGTAAATGCCCCTTCACACCAGACAAAGAACCCCAACAATATCTAGTTCAAGTATAGTGTCACATTAATATCCGATTATTTATATTGGGGTACTTTTAATCTCAGAGTTTAGCAACATGTCAAAATAGTCCCCTCTTTAAATTAGGGCTGAAATAGTCTGTTAGAACCCAATTTTAAAATAATCGAAAATTATTTTCGCACTAATAAATTTTGGGACTTAAATGGTTTCATATAAATAATAAGAGACTATGCTGACACTTTACTCTCTCTAGTTTATACGGTTTAATGGACTTACAGTGAACACATAATAGACTCGAATTTCTCAGCCCTGTTCGGCAAGCATGCATTACAATATTAATTTAATAATTTTTTTAATATTTTCTCTCTTATATAGTACAAACTGTTATGAAAAAATGACGACAACAAAGCGAAAAACAGATCGAGAAAAATCACACCAAAAAAAGGCGACACAAGATTTACGTGGTTCGGCAAATTGCCTACGTCCACGGAGCTGCAAGATTTTATTAGCTTTGAGGATTACACCGTCGACCACGTCGACTTACAAGAAAGAATTTTCTCTCTCTCTTTCTCTCACCTTCTCTATCTCTCTCTAGACCGAGAGTCACACCAAGAAGAAGAAAAGATAACTTTAAACTATTTGGAGAGTTATACCAATCCCTGTAATCGGAGCCCCTTTTAAAGCTTCACAGTATATAGCTTATTTTGGTAGCCCTTAATTTCATAATTCCATGGAATCATGCTTTAATGACCCATATAAAACTCATTAAGGCAAGCTATCAAATTCATTGCCTTTTTCTCTATAACAGGAGGGGCGGGAAATTAATCTGGTAAAATTTAATTAATTAAATTTTCCTTAATTCGTCCTGTCAATAGAAGGCAACTGTTTTAAATAAAGATTGAGAATCATCAAGCTATGACAGAGAATAAAATACATAAGGAAAAGAATTAAGAACATATAAATTAGAATCAATTTATCAAAAAATCTGTCGTAATAGGAAGTGGACCGGGTCTCCACCTTCCTCAACACAAACAATTTAGTATTTTTATCCTGATTCTAAATATTTTCTTGCGTAAAATTTAAAAAAAATTAGATATTTGATAATTTTATGAGCCTAAAAAATGTTATTGATTTTGCTCAGATGTATGCATAAACCAACAGCTCATGCTCCCACTATGAACTAAATGATTGATTCCCTTTTCTATGTTTCCAATGTCTTTCTCATTCATTAACTATAGTTTCTGTTGTCATAAAATACATTAATTTGTTGTTTTGTTTATACTTGGAAGCCTTGAGCCAACCTTATCTTCTAAGTCTACGCATTAACGATGGGATGGATACCCAAAAAGGAAAAGAAAAAAAAAGGTGCATCGTATCCCACGTGTTGTTTCGCATAAGCAATTACCTCATGGTCTCATGATTACAAGAGTTCATTCATTAAAATAATCAAAAGTCATAATTACGTATAAGAGAATTTTATTACAGCATTAATCATGTTAGGTATAGCTCATATATAAAACAAGAGACACATGCTGGAATGAAGAGGAGCGGAGCGGAATGATCTGTTCAAATTGGAAGAGTTTCGTTATTTGGGTTGGGAAAACACCATATGGTACAATATAGGGGTCATTTTGTAATTATATATTGTACTTTATGATAATATATATATGTTTGTTTGTAACCCTAGGGATTGTAGCTTGTAATCTTTCTTTTGGAGTTGAAAGAAAGCCGCAGCTTGTTTCGGAGGACGTAGACATCTTTGTCGAACCGCGTTAAATCTCTGTGTATTCTATTTGAATTTTCGTCGATTCCTATTTTTCTTTACTCTAATTTTTCAACTATCATGAACTTGTTTTATTATTTATTAATTGACTGATAGGTAATTAGTTGAAGATCAAGATATTGATAAAGTATATTTTTGACTAATTAAAATTTAATTAGGCAAATTCGTCGCCAACATTTGACTATGCTGATTATTAATGACCACTTAATTTTCTGAGCAGTACTATAATTGACTATTTTTTTCTTTTTTCGTCTCGAGATTTATTTGACAACAATTTGCAGAATTAATTCAAATTTATAATATCACTCGTCTCAAAAGTGAATTTAATAATTTTAAATTACAGTTTAATCAGAGTTTTTTAAGCTAATTTTTAATTAAGTCCCTAAATTAAATAATTGGCATGGCCAATATACTATAGCATTAGATACGGGTGTAAACAGGCCCGAGCTTGACCTCGCCTCGTGGACGATATGTTCAAAAAAAATTTCATTCATGTTCGGCTCATTTATATATTGAGTGCTAAAAAAATTTGTCAGCCTAGTCGAACATGAGCAATTCGCACATAGCGAACCAATTGACAGCCCTAGTCATGCAACCAAACATATTTTATATCTTTATCGGTGATATTTTTTGAAGAAATATAGGTTGATGTTTAAATAAAAATAGAAAATACACAATCAAATATGTTTTATATCTTTTTAATTTTAAAAAAAAAATAAATCAAGACTATACGAAACGTGTTTTTTAAAGGCATAAAGCAGAAAACAAAACAAAAATAGCCAGACAACTCTCAATTTTACGAAATTTATTAATAAGAATACTAAACGTATGTTCTATATTCCGCTGAAATTTGTTTATATATAGCTCGTACTGCTATTTAACGCCCATGACCACAATATAACACTCCCCATTATGATCAGATTAAGGCCACACAACTCCCCATTCCCTTTTCGTTTTGACTTTGTAGCATGTTGTACGTTCAGTAACAGTATATTTTGTTATTCAAATTATTATTATAGAAATAATATCATGATACATTATAATGTACACATAAAAATATACATCGTCTTATATATAAACCTAGCGTCCTCACAGTCACTTCGGGTCTGGTTGGTGCAGCTGCAGCTGCGCTGCCCCAAAAAGCTGTTGTGAGGAAGCAGCTGCGGGGAAGTTGACACCTGTTTGGTGCAGCTGTGTAAATACAGCTGTGAGGCAGTTATTTCTGGAAAAACGACCATGTTGCACCTGTTTGTTAAAATTGTTCATANTTTTTCAATCTTACAACTCATATGTTTTATATGAAATTTAAAATTGTAATATTGTCAATTTTTGAAAATATATTATTATGTGTGGTGTAAATGTAAAATGCAAAGTTCATATGTTAGATTGTAAAATAATCGTCCATAACCATTTATAAATAGTTTTATGCCTTAACTCAAAGTAAAAACATTACAAATTCACAAAAACACAATTGCTTCTAGTCCTTAGAACAAATTACATCACCAGTGTACATAAAGAAACTTCTACTACCAAACACCCATAAAATTCAATTGTTTTGTCTTTCGAACAAATTACAAATCAATCACATACTAACCAACGCATTAGTAATCTGTTCTCGAATGACCGTCATTTCATTTGCACCTTCCCCTTCCTTAGTGCAAATGGTGGAATGTTCGCTATCATCTCGTAACAGAGAACCACCAATTTGGTTTTCTTATGGTTTTGCAACTACTTCATGTTGGTTCACATCGGCATTGCGGAAATCAACGTCAAATCGGAAAGGGTGTCGCCTAATATAATTGTGTATCATCATTGTCGCTATCACAATCTGCACAAGTTTTGGAAACTGGTAAGGAGGCATATCACGTAATATCATCAATTTCTTCTTCCATATGTCAAATGTCCTCTCGATAATGCCTCGCAAAGAGCAATGTCTTTTGTTAAACACCTACTTTCTGCTTCGCGTAACATTACTTGCTCGTTGAAAATCAAGTATATGATATCTGGTATCAGGGCAGAGTTTGAGATATCATCGCTACAACAGATAATTGGCATCCACCAAATAAAACTTTCTTGTAAGGTGTTGAACCTTCAGTACGACATATACAAAAAATACAATAAGTATTTTATGATGCAACATACCTTCCGGAGAATGTGGAATGCTGTAATGCGGATTTCGTGTGATACTCGTGAAAATCCTTCTGTCATGCGCACTACCCTCCCAACCAGGCATGATAAATGTAAAACACTTATTAAAGTCGCAAACTGCCTTGACATTTTGCGTTGGGGTTCCACTACATCTGATAAATGCAACACTCTCGTCATTTGAAACACGTGCATCAACGTGTGTTCCATCTATCACGTCGATGCAATCCTAAACATGTAGTTTTAGTAATTAATGGACAGCATTCATGGTTAAAATTCAATAATATAAAATTCAATCAGTATCTTGAAGAATAACACATAACGTCGATCGTGGTGAATATCTGTTGGAGTTCGTGAGAACGTTGGATCCGTTGGCTTTATGACTTGTTTGGCGAGGCTCACCAAAGCACTCAAACCCATTGAGATGTGCTCGCTAATCGTCTCTGTGAATGCTGGAAGTGTTCCATAGCACCACACATTAACTCGTTTTGTGATAATATATAAAGAGTAATCGCCAAGATCTCATAGTCAGTCATTCTCAATGACCCATGGAGGCCATGAGATCCAATGAGTTCTGCTAAAA
>JXCR01123773.1:4524-14838 GCA_002079205.1 Phalaenopsis hybrid cultivar | reverse complement strand
GATTCTGAGTAGTTTTCTTTATCTTTCTTCTTAAAATGATACGTAATTAAGTGTTGGATGGAACTTGTGGAGAGTATTGATCTTTAATGTTGGAAGAAGTTGTGATGATTTAAATCCATGTACCTCATTTACTTCTTGATTTGGCCAATCCAGATGTTGAAATTTGTTGTGAGAATATGTAAGAACTGGGCTGGTATTGTCTCGGTCAACAATTGTAAAGAATCACATGAGGTTGTATAAATGAGAATATAGTTTATATGATTGAATGCAAATAAATAGAGAAATATTCATTGAAGGGTCTAGAGTTAGAGAACTTTAAAGTGACAGGTTAAAGCCCCCAACATGATTTATTATTTTAGGTTCTGATACAAGATTTTATCCCTCAGGTGGAGGGAATCGAGAGAATTATAAAGTGAGAGCTAGTATCTTCCCTGCCTGACCGGCCTTCAAAAATAACTTTAAATTAGCCAATGTTTTTTATAGCATCTCTAGTAAGGGTAAAGAATATTATTGCTCATATTTGGCACAACACAATATGCATACTTCTACAACAGAATTCATATACATATTACTGATTCATGATAAGGAGAAAGATATTTTCATATTTAGTGTTTTTCTTCTACAAAAATTCAAGCTATCTTTTTAAGTTTGTTTTGTTTTTGTCAAAATAATAAAATTACCAAAAATATTTAAACTTTCTTTACTGTGAAAACATCTTTAGTTTAAATAAATGTCTATTTAAAAATAGAAAGTTTTCCAAAAAGTGCATATTGCATATCTTCCCTGTGGTTTTGATATTCAGGTCCTAATCAGAAAGTCGTATATTACTTGATAATGATACGTAAACTTACGTAGTATCACAATATATATAAGTTAAAAGTTAAATTCTTATTTTTTTTCAGGATCAAATTTTTTATTTTGTTGCAAAATAAGAAAATATAAGTGAAAAATATAATCAGAATTATTGTTATACTGTTGCATATTTTGGGTTCACTCACTGAACTGAATTGGTACGACAACCTTGGGTACCCATACCCTTTTCTTCAAAGGTGATGTCTTGAGATGGGGTGTCTTATTAGAAGCATCGACACGTCGGAGAGAGGCATGCTGCCCATGGTGCAAACCAGATACAGTATCGGGTAACCTCTTCGTCTTTTCCTTCTGCACTTTAGAGACGTCCTTATGATGGGTAATCGACATAATTGTTGGACCCAGTCATGACTTAACAGGTCGATGGCCTGCGGGTCTCGGAGCAGCGACAATAGTAGAATCAATGATGGTAATGGTAGTATCAACTTGACTTCCCAAACAGAATCTGACGGGAATGCATGTTGGTAAAACTTTGGTTGATTTTTGAGTTATCGGGCAGATCTGACATCTCTTAGAATTTCTTTCTTCATTTGAGGGGTTATCGCACATCCTACTTGTTTAAATAATTCACTGATGAAACAACCTTCCTTGGCAGCTATTACTGGAACACTGTACTGACTCAGGTGATAGGAGTGAGCTTCTTCCTCTCCCCACCATGTCCATGAGGTGAGGGTAAGGCAGCAGCAATCTCCTGGAAACTCTCGTACCCATCAGTGTCCATAAAGTGATGGAACCTACTCCCTCGTAGAAGCGGATATGTCTCCATTAATCTTGGTTCCTCCTAATGAGGAATTTCATCATTAGACATTTCTTCAGAAATTTGGGCTTTAGTAGCCTTCCAAATTTTTGTTTGTGGTTGCTTCTTTGAGTTTGGGTTAACGGTGCAGTCCTCGAACTTGATCCAGTTTCAAACATTGACGGCGGAACAACCAATCTTTCAGTTGGGTCTTCGACGATGATAACATCCTTTCCATTAGCAGAAATGGGAGCAACAAGTTTAGTAGGTGACGTGGTGGCAGTAGTCCTCACCTTCTGTAAGAAGGAAAATTTGGTAGACAGTTCAGGTTGAACTCTGCAGATGGCTCCTGAGCTTCCAGAGCAACGACTTTCATAATGACAAAGGGAGCTTTCCCAAGGATGACATTTAGATCTTCAAACCCAGCTCCAAACTTGATGGTGGGGGCAATGTTACGGGCATTGCGGCTCATCGGTAGGTTGCACGAGAAGGTGAGCATTGGGAAGGCCATTGCTGCAGCTTCAAAAAGAAAGCTCTGGATTAGTTATTTGGCCAATACCTTGTAATTCTAGTGTGAGCACTAAAAATTAACAAAGGTTGATCCGTAGACTGGGCTAGTATTTATTTAATTTTTGAAGATTTTAAAATTTAGTAAAAATAGTTTGAAAGTAGAAAGATTTAATTAATATAAGAAAATTTATGGAGAAATTGAAACACGACATAATTTGATTTAATTTTCAAAATAACAAATTAAACTCGAAGGGGAAAGTGAAGTTTAGGACTCAGTGCGAGACCAACTTTACAACACACAGTGCCCGGGCAGAACTAGTCCACCAACACACTTATTGGGATTTTGACCCCATACAAAGATAAAAAATCTTTATGAACTCCTAAACCTCTCTGTTCAAAGGTGGTTGAACAGATGGTCCTAAAGTCTAAGAGAGTTGACCTTACTTACCCAAGAAAGAAATTGATGAAGTATGTCAACAGAAGAAAGGTAATTTGCCCATAAGGGACGTAGACACATTACCGATGTATGAAGATAATATTCCTTGATTAATTTGGAGAGAGAAACTAGTCCCCAGCGGAGTCGCCAGAAGCTTTCGGCACTTAGAAGTTGAGGAGTTGCTCGTTGAAAGTTATTGGTCACTGAAATCAAAATCCCATCGCCTGCTTCGATATCAAACGGATCCCATATTTTTCATACTTTAAATGAAAGAGCACTACACCTCAAGCAATGTGTTTATCTCAAAAGATAAATACAAGGCTTGAGGGTGAGGCTCGATCAATTAAACTAAGAAATATATGACATTTGTCTGATCTGCAAAACCGTTTTATTATAAGCCCACAAGTTCCTCTATTTAAAATGAAAAATTAAATAAGGTTTATATTAAGTTGGGTTTGGAAAATTTTTCTACAAAGGCAAGCCTCTATAGTTAATTACATCTTAGATAACCGAAGTCACCTAAGAAAATTATCGATAAAAATCATGGGTTATTATCTTCAAAGAGGTCAAGGGAATAGAACATTTCAATGAGATCAGACAAAGAGGTGTGGAAGGGGAATGACTCAAATTTGAAATATTTATTTCTGAAATCCAAAGAAGGAGAGACTAAGGGATGTCACATATCCTGAGGAGAATCTCGGTGACTTCCCAAGCTATCATATGGTCTGGGTTCAATTTAAAGGAGAAATATTTAAATGTTTTATTCTGCCAGTTTTATTTAATTAGGGCTTACATCCGGGTGAAACGACCACACGAATAGCCTAGAAGATGTGAGGATTTATCTCATGATGAACGACAACCTCGGAGTCCTAAAAAAAGTTAGGGCTTATATTGTATAGTAGAGTCATCCAAAGACTTAAAGAAAAGTTGAGGATTTATGTCGCAGTAGGCAAACAGCCTTGAAGTCCTATGGTTTGTTGTTTAATTCTAAAAAATGGTTTAGCTGATGTAGATATGTTTCGCTGTTGAAGATGGTTGTGTTGCCCACAATGCTAGCTCCAAGCTCCACGTCGTGACGAGTTTATGTTTTCTAGTGTGTCAAGTATTGATGTCAAATCAAATGTCCTAAGCTTATAGTTATTTGAATATTATGGTGAATATTAAAGTTTGTTTGAGCGACACTGGTTAAGATTCTACGGTTTCCTTGTTCTGATATTACTATTTACTTTTGGATTCACTTAGTCCAAATGAATTTACCAAACTCAACTTGATGAGTTCCATACTCTCATTTAGACTGTGGGAAGTCTTGTTAGCAACCGTAGGTTACCTGATCCGACGGGTTCCCGCTCATCCAATAGAGATGTTTTAATTTAGTTGTCATTTTTGTTTTGTTTTGTTTGTGATTAAATTTTGAGTTGTCTTATATTTTGAATATTGTGGCTACGAATTTTATCTTGCTTAATTTTTAAATTTTTGTTTTGGTTGTGTGGCTATCCTAACAGTTTTGGTTTTGACATGCAGGGTGACATCGTTATTTAACATTCAAGTTCGAGACAATAAGTACACAAAGGTAAATGCAATAATTTAAAAGTGTACCTGTCGATTCTTCTCGTGTATATATATATATATATATATATATATAATTTAAAAAAAAAATTTGAAATTTTTGGAGTATATGAAGGTATAGCTACTAGACCCCATGTTATGACTTTATTGAGCCTCTGAAGCTCTTAATGGGTGATTTTAGAAAAAAAAAATATTCTATTTGCCCTTCAAAATATTCAGGAAATTTCAAAGTGCTCAAGACATGACCCTAGACCTCTTTGAAGATTTCTTGAAACATTTTGAGTTCACTTTGAACTTATCATATTGTTCAATTAATCATCTGAGGTTAGAGTGTGACTACCTCGTTGCCCAGTGAAGTTTCACAATTCGATTGTTCTAAGGATAGGATACTTAATCAATTTGATACTCTACTTTAAAGATTTTATGGATGAATGCCCCTAAGACAAGCTCAAGTCATTAAATATTCGGTGTCCATCACAAACGGGTTTGGAGTGCTTAAAAAGGTGTTAATCCCCAATCATCTTATCTTCTAAATCTAATCAATTGAGTTTAGAAATTGAGCCTAGGTCACTACCAAGCCCTTAACAATCATAATGGGGGAGAATAGTGGTGGTTAAAATCTTGGTTTAAGTGACATATATTCTTATTGAAAGATCACATCATCATCAATTTTAGGCTTAAGATAAGTGAATAATCGTCTTCCTAGCTTTTAAGAATCATTTTATCTTAATTGACTTCCAAGACATGATGATTAGGGAAATTATGATTTTGTTAATATTGTAAAAAAATGGTAAGTGAGTCTCTACTTTTGGATCCCATCATGTTTCAATCACCAAAATGTTTTTATTAGGAAAAAAATTACTCATTTTCCATTGGTTAATCCTAAATTCTGGTTAAGGCACCAAAGCCTAAAATTACTATCCTGCTTTTGGGGCTGCTCACCCTATAATTCTTCAAGAAAAATTCAAATGGCCTTAAAAATCTTTGAGTATCTTATCCATGGATTAATTAAAATATCAGAAAGAAAAGTATGATTTTTAAAAATTTGATTTAATTTAAAATAATTATTTTAATCCAAAAATAGAATTTTCTAATGTTAATTTATTTAATTAATCAAAATGAACTTTTAATTTATGGGAAAATTATTGGAGGTTTGCCTAGGCTAGAAGAATACTTAGACAAAATCTCATGATTTTTCAAATAATATTATGGTTATTATAATTATTTAAAGTCATTTTTAATGGTTGTTTAAAAAAAAATTAGGTTTTAATCTTCAAAAATAATTATTTTTAAATTTTCATTAAACCTTCTAAAGTCCAAGAAACTCAAAGGAAACAATTTTATATTTTTATGATTTATATTTATTTTCTTATAATTATATTAGTGAAAAAATAAGAAAGATACATTTTAGATCTGTAGAAATTTATTTTTAATTTAAAAATATCAGGAAAAATATTTTAAGAGATCCAAGTGGTCAGGGAACAATTGCAAACATTTTGAGTTATTCTTTTTATTTTTAAAAACTTTCATTATTCTAATTATTTTTAATTCAAAATATACTTTAAAAATAAAATATTTTTACAAAAATAGCTTTTATTTTTATTAAATGGCCCTGATCATAAGAAACTCAGAAAACTATTTTTTCATAATTTTTCTAAGCTTATTTAATTTAATATAATTTATTTTGTGCAAAAATATTATTTTTACTTACAAAACCCACTTTAATTGCCAAATCAACTTAAATAAATTTTAAATTTTTACAGTGAGTTGAAATGATTTTTATGAATAATGTGGAATTAATTTTGTCAATTTTTTATTTATATTTAATTTAAATAAATTAATAAAAGGTAAAAATATTTAATTAATAACAAAATATACAAAATTATTCAAATCTTCACAATATTTTTCATAAGCTCCTCTGATCACAAGAAGCCTAACAAAATTGATCCCATAATTTTTTTGTTGAATATTTTAATTTAAATGATTAAATAAAGCCAAAATGGCCACATAGGCTTGAAAATTATGTTCAGAAGCATAGAGGTGTTCTCTGACATTGGAAAAATCAGAGGAAGTGCCCTCTGTCATGAGGAACAAATCCTAAAAATTTTTAGCTATAGTGATTAGTAGTTAATCATAATAAATTAAAATACCTCAGAGAGTATTTAATTACTTAAAAATCATATATTTGGCAAATAATTTTATTTATTGTCGACATTATTCTCCTTCGTTCACTGAGCAAGAGAGTATTTTTCTTTTATTTTTATGATTTTTTTAGGACAGATATAGATTTTTGAAGATCAAACACTCAATTAAATCCATATTTTCCTACTTAAACATGAGGCGCCACCTCATCCTACGACGGCTCCGAGCTCACACGCAGTGCTCTGCCATTAGTCACTGTCATCCACCTCAGCTACCACGCGGCCCGCCTTTTTGCTACATCTGCTCGTCCAATGCGAGCTCAGCTGTCTAAGGAATAAACCCGCGATTGGACAACATCCGTTCATCATCCCCAAATGACCTAACCCATGAGTCGTTCACCCTAAAACCTTAAGTTCTTTGTCTAAACTCAACAAAATCACATGGAGTTTGTTTTTAAACCTTCATCTGCTTGAGACGAACACATATTTATGGCTTATATGGTATGAAATACAGTAAATATGTATGGAGAATCAAAATAGGCTTGATTTTAGGTTAGACTCAATACCTTTGTCTGAGAGGGGAGACCTCAATCAAATTGTTGTAGTAGCTTTCATTGGGTCCAACGAACCTCCAGATGAAGCCTCAGGCCCTGGTGAATTGTCTAGCTATGTTTTTGACCAAGCTTGATTTCAGGTGTTGATCAAAATCTATGTTAGGGGCTCTCTGTGATGGGGCTTTTATGGGGAATCAACTCCTCTCATTGTGGGGATGGTGTGTGTACAGTTAATTGGAGTTTGGTGGACTGCGGACATGTGGGGAGATTTGTCTTAGTTTTAGGACAAATTTTGAACTCAAAATTGCGCTCTCACATTGGGAGCCAGAAAGGGAAAATGGTTGCAATGGGGTTAGGAGTTCTTGGATAGTGTCTGAGAGCAATTGGGTTGAGTTTCCCCAAGGAAATTCGATCTCTCCCCCTCTTGGCCATGGGAGCGGGGTTTAAATAAAATGACTTGGGGTGCTTGTCAGGACCAATTAATGGGTGTTAAATGATGCTTCTGTGGAGGGTTTCAAAGTGCTAAAGCCAATTAAAAATGGCCATCTAAGATGGGTGAGTTTAGGTTTGAATTTAGATGTGTGGGCTCTCAATTTTGGCTCCTTTGGCAACTAGGGCGGCTGGCCATGTCAGGGAAGGTGCTCAGGTAGCTCGGGAACCTCAGGGGAATTTATAACAAGAATTATTAGGGTTTAGGGTTCAAAAGCCTGGCACTTCTTCATTGCATCAAAATTACTGACCACCATGAAAATCATAAAGGTAACTAAGGCGAGTGTTATTCTGAATTATTGTATTCAAACTGGAAAACTTATTAATGTTGGAACTATTATTGTGAAATCAATTTTGAGTTTGATTATTAATGGATACGCAACGAGACTTTGACATCCATCCACTATTTTTCTACTATGCAGTCAATCGCAAGTACCTTATAAAAGTTGGGAAAAAGTGTTTCTTCCTTGGAAGTTGATGGATCAAGAAATCTATTGCAACTGTATTGGAATGAAAGATGAAAATGATATGAATGTGTTGATGGATCAAGAATCTCAGAATTCATCACTTGTTCGGCCCTACTACAACTCAAGTACACTTTTGAAGAAGATCAAGAAGATTGAAAAAGAGATGCAAAATCTCATGCATGTGATTGGGAATATCACTACATTGCTGGATCATTTGAATTGGAGACTAAAGGAACATTTTAAATATATTGGGCACATTGAAGGTGGTTTGGTACATATGTTCAAAAAATACTCTTAGATTGAGGAGGAAAATTCAACTGATGAATTTCCATATTGACCCTTCTACAACTTCGATGTGCATTACTAATCTATGAGAGATATCCAGGAGGACGATAGTGAAGAAGATGTTTGAACTTAATTTATGCATGCAACTTCTGTTTAGTACTGTTTGTTTTAGTTATTTCTGTTGGATTGCATTTCCTTTCTATTATTGAATATTAACTATGTTTATGTTTTGAATTTTGATGTTTAGATCAGTGTTAGGATGTTGGGTTTGCTTTAGAACACTGAATTTGATCTTTGTTGGCTTGAAAAATATTAGTTTTTAATAGCGCATATTTTATATAAATGTGAGTTTTGTGTTGTTTGTGAAAGTTTGGTGTTAGTGTGATGTTTAATTATGTTTAGAAAGGTTTATTTGCATCAAATAGAGGTTAACGTAAAGCGGTACGGAGCAGATTTCCACAGAAACCGAAATCTAGAGAATTTAAGGTCTGGTGCATGATGTGCCAATTTACAGAGCCTTGGCGCATGATGCGCCAAAGGTCCGAACATCTAGATCACCTAGAAAATCGTGAAATCGCACGACCAAACTCCATTTTTGCTGCTTAAGTTATCTCCTATCTTAATACCTTGGTATTGGGCATCACATTGTGAACGAAAGAGAATGATTCGGAAGCTAAAAACCATGGATTTCATCTTCTCTTGGTAAGAGCTTCACTTTAACTTAGAATTTTTTTATTTTAATCATGGATTTGGGAGATCCAAAATTTGGAATTTTTGATGAAAGAGTTTGAAGAAAACTCATGGTGAAAAGGTTCTTACCAAATAATCTTGTTTGAGGAGTTATATTTTTTATTTAGCAATTTATTTGGAATTATTTGGATTTTTGTAAAATTTTCAAATGGCTCCCCGAGTTAAGTGAGGAAGGTCATCCAAATATTTTGATGCACGAAGATTTTTTGTTTCAAAGCCCAACACAGTTACAATACTTAAATGGAGACAAGAAGAATGATCCAAGAACAGGCATTTGCAAACTCAGGTGGTGAGATCGAAAGGTAGTTCCTTGCCAAAAAATGGGAAAGATTTTGCTACTTCACTGTCGTAGCAATTGTCCCGATGGTTCGGGATTTTTATGCAAACCTAAGGTTCACTACTGAAGATCACATCTTGGTTAGAGATAAACAAGTTGAATTTATGCTGATATGATCAATACTTTTTATGGGTTGAGGAGTGTATTTTTTTTATGAATACGCTGCATTCGTGATGATTGATTCATCACTGGATGATGTGATTGCATTTTTGACTCATGGAAGAGGGGAGCGGAAGATTAAGAATAAGAAGATAGTTAACTTCTCTGCTTCCATGTTGATTGTTGAGTCAAAAGTATGACATCACTTCATTTCTGCCAGACTGTTGCCAATAAATCATTTGGCTGATGTTACAAAAGACAGAGTTGTACTAAACTATTGCATTTAGAACATGAAAGCAATAGATGTTGGAGCACTTATAGTTCAGCATGCTCGAAGTATAGTTGGTAGTTCTACTGCTGGTAGTTTGGGATACCCTGCCCTGATTTTTACTCTATGTGAACAATCAGGAGTAGAGTCCCATAGAAATGAAAAAAAATTATAGCCACAGAATCTGATTGGGATATGATTCAGAGAGTAGAATCATTTGTTGAATCTAGAGGTGGAAGAAGAGATAGGCCCTCTACATCTGCTGGAGGGGCGACTACTTCTCAATCTGCATCACTTGAAGGTATTATGGACCAACTGAGGATTCAACAAATGTACATAATTAATATTCAAACTCAGTTGGGAGAGATAGGAGCAAGAAATTCATATAATGATGAATATTAGTAGAGAAGATTTTAATATGATATTGATTTTGAAAATACTATGGTAAGACATCTTAGAGGAGAACGTAATGTGGACTTTCCTACTTGCCCCAGTTTCACTCTTTATGTTCATGTTCATGATGAAGAAAAAGAAGAAGAAGAAGAAGATTCTGATAATGATGAGGAAGGAAATGAGGATTGATTTTTATGAGTTTAGTTTAGTGTGTTTTGATGTTTGTTTGTTATTTTATGATTGTAATGTGTTGAACTTTTATTTGAAACTTGTTGTAGTAAAAACTTTCATGTTGTGTTGTGAACATAATTGTAATAGTAACTGTGGACTTTCAATTTCTCTGTATTTTTAGTATTTTCAGTTTAGTTTGTTAGTTTTTGTATTTTTCTTTTTAATTCTCAGCAAGTTCTTTA